>SRPU01000546.1:0-16914 GCA_018360185.1 Claviceps lovelessii | reverse complement strand
TTCAAACAAGTGACAGTATGCCTCGAGTGATAGCTACGACCTAACATGAGCGCTTTATCAAGACACATCACGAGATCTCTTTTTCTTTTCTTTTCTTTTTTCCCCCAAGTAGTGACAGTGAGGCCTCGGGTGATGACTACGGCCCAACATAATCGTTTTTATCAAGATACATCGTGAGAGGGGGAAGAGAGCCGAAATGGCTGCCGAGGGCGCCGGCGTGGCTTGTCAAGGCGATATAGTCCAAGGTTTCCCACGGTCCATACGGGGATTTGAACTTTGAGATACATGCGGAATGCGAAATGGCCAACAACGCGGGATGTCCTTAACGCCACGCTGACAATAAAGTATGACCATGGACGCCATGAGACGCCATGATGCCATGGACGGCGAAGCGAGGCCGCACAATCGTGTTGGAGAGGCGAATCAGGGCCCGTGTGAAATAAAACGAAGGAGGGCGGCAAATCGGCCGCCCAAATGAGTTTGTTTGCTTGGGCGCTCCGTCCAATTTACATCGCGCCGGAGCGGCCGTTGACCATTTCTTCTACTTGGACAGCATCACATCACGTGAAGCCAGCTGTCAATAGTGGGGGGAGTTGAAGCCCGTTAGTCACGAGCCAGGTGCGACCGAGCGGGGCGCATGCGCATGCAGTAATCAGTGGTTATCAGGATTCAGTTTGCTCAACCCCACCGCACCTGCCATCGCACCTGCCATAATAACCCCAGCCTGCTTGCTTGCCTGCCTGCCTTTCCTGGCGCGATCGGGCTCTCAAAAGTTCGCGCCGTGTTATGACTGACCAGACCGAATTGATTCTTATTGATGGCTCGCTCGCTCACTCACCCACTCTGACTCAATTACTCACCCTGATTCCTCCCCTTGGACCAATATCGGGGTGTTCGTCCACTTGTTTTTTTTATTCTTTCTTCTTTTTTTTTCGGTTTCCTTTTTATATATCCATACCATGCGTCGTACATCGCCATTGTATTAGCGACACATATTGCGTTATTTCTTGCATTTTCGGGGCGGGTTTCTTTCTTTTTTTTTTTTTTTTCATTGGGCATCTTTTTTTCACATTTGGCTGGCAAGGCGGGTTATGTGCGCCCGCCCGCCTTGGGACTCAACGAACCGCCCGCGCAATCACAAGCAAAAACCAGACTTGACTCGGTCATCTGGTTATTTTATTTTATTTTGATTTGATTTGATTTCATTTTGATATCGTCTTTTGGCTTGCCCTTCGTCCCGACTTCCTCCCGCCCTGTCCGGCGCATAAACGCGTCAAATTGATCGCCCGACAAAGTCGAGCGCAACGGACGTCATCATGGGCAGTTCAACGTACAATAACGCTTCGCAAAAGGGCTGGATTGTCCAGAAATTCGGGGGGACTAGTGTCGGCAAGTTTCCTGACAAGGTGAGTTTCGTCGTGCAGCTTTTGCATCATCCCCTCCGAACCCCTCTCCTCCTCCGGTAAAGTGGATAAGCTGGGTGGATGTGTGTGACTAATATTACGCATTTCTCAGATTGCTCGTGACATTGTCAAGTAAGTTGGCATGCGGCGAGGAATTGGCACACCCAGTGCTTGTCTTTGGGCATGGTTTGAATGATGACCTAACTGGACGTTATAGGCCGAGTCTGTTAAAAAATCGGGTTGTCGTGGTGTGCTCAGCAAGAAGTACAGGAAAGAAGGCAGAGGGAACGACCAGCCGGTGAGTCAAGAGTGTTGCTACACAATTGAGATTTTTTCTCTTTTGCTTCTCTTCTTCTTCTTTTCTTGATAGTTTGCCGTTATCTTTTCATAATCATATCGCCTGCGATTTCACGTCATTCAGTCTTCCCATTACGCTACATCCCTGCTCACATCTCCCCACAGATTGCTCGCTATTTACAAGGTATTAAAGGAGGTCGGCCTTGCTTACGCCACCTGCTCTCAAGAAGAGCAGGTTGCCCTTATTGAGCAGGCCAAGGGGCTCATTACCGATATCTGCAACGATCATGTCTTTGCTGCCGAGTCATTCGTTCACGATGTCGCATCCAGGGAGTCTCTGGCTCGCAAAATTGAAGCAGAGTGCCAAGAGCTCATTGAATACATTGTGGCTGCCAAGCGCTTCAATCTCGAAATCAACTCGAGAGCAAAGGATCGCGTCGTCAGCTTTGGAGAACGATTGGCATGTCTGTACATGACGGCGATGCTTCAGGATGTGGTATGTCTACGCCAGAGGTTACGTTTTCCAGAAGCTCGATCCTGTTGTCAACGTCTCATTTTGCCTTTTCGTCCTTTCTTCTTTTTGTCCCCTTCTCAACCCTTCTTCCAGACTCTCCTTTCCATGTTCTTCAATATGCAGGCTCTAACCGGGACGCTCTTGTGGTACAGGGTGTCGATGCAGAATACGTCGATCTTTGCGATGTATTGCACCAGGATGCCTCAGCACAATTGGATGTCGCTTTCTACAAATCTGCCTCATTGGCCTTCGCAAGGAAGCTCCAGGCGTGTGGTGACCGTGTGCCGGTGGTCACGGGATTCTTCGGCAATGTCCCTGGCAGTCTCATCGACGGCGATATCGGACGTGGATACACGGATCTCTGTGCTGGGCTATGTGCGGTCGGACTAAAGGCCGATGAGCTTCAGATATGGAAAGAAGTCGACGGCATTTTTACGGCTGATCCGTCCAAAGTCCCCACAGCTCGGTTGCTTTCGTCCATTACGCCATCCGAGGCTGCTGAATTGACATTTTATGGGTCAGAGGTCATTCACCACCTCACCATGGATCAAGTCATCCATGCTCAACCACCGATACCGATCCGCATCAAAAATGTCAAGAATCCTCGTGGTAACGGCACCATTGTGATCCCGAATCCGGTACTCTCGGCAAGCCACCAGCTCCATCGCAGCACTCCTTCAGAGATTCAGTTGTCGGTCAAGACTCCCAAGCGCCCGACCGCCGTTACCATCAAGGACCACATCAGCGTCATAAATGTCCACTCAAACAAGCGATCGCTTTCACACGGATTCTTCGCCCGGGTGTTCTCCATCCTCGACAAATACGCCATCTCGGTCGATCTCATCTCGACGTCTGAGGTTCACGTATCACTAGCGATTCACTCGGGAAGTACGCATGCCGAAAATTTTGCCAATGCAAAGCAAAGCCTGGCAGAATGTGGGGAAGTCAGTGTTCTGTCCAACATGGCGATTCTGAGTCTGGTTGGCGCAGACATGAAGAACATGATTGGTGTTGCTGGTCGCATGTTTTCCACGCTTGGTGAGCACCGAGTCAATCTGGAAATGATTTCTCAAGGTAAGCTCCTGGAAAAGGCGAGATGATAAAAATGGCGCGGATTTCTAACCATTGCCATTCCTTCCTTAGGTGCCAGCGAGATCAACATATCGTGCGTCATTGCTGCCAGAGATGCTACGCGTGCCATGAATGTCTTGCATACTCACTTGTTTACGTTTCTCGACTGATACTCAAAACTGGCAATACAAAAAGAAGAGAAGGATGGATGACGGTAGCGGAAGACATTGCAGGGCGAGCTTATGTGTCTATTTTTGTACCTCGAGTCTCGCTCGTCTGCCGTCGAGTCGTGCATGTGCATATGATCGGGTTTGCTAGCACTGAATGAGGAGATTCTTCTGAATAACACTGGTGATGATTGTTGGGTTGGAGGGAAAATGAGAAAAAAAAAACTATTATCACTCGCAGACAATAGCTGCGCTGGTCATGGGATGGGAGTTTTGGTAAGCAGTTTATCGCGCTGGATATAGATAAAAAATTTGGCAAAAGGCGGCCTTGTCTGTAGCATGTACATTACATGTATTTGGCCCTGTAAAAGCATGCAGACGATGTGATGTGTCGTTCTGGTTTGAACGATTTGATTAGTCAATCTTGTCCGAAGGACAAATAGTCTCGTGGCATTGGTGTTGAAGATGTCCAAATGGAGATGTCGGGCGGCTCTTGCCGAGGGAAGAGACCAATTCGTCCAAATGTGTACATGATTGAACATGTAACTATTACACGTGTGTTGGCAGCCATACCACGTCATATCACGTCATGTCATGTCATGTCGGCGATGAGTTGAGTGGGTGGAGCAACTAACACGACGCAAAGCAATGAGGGGCTTTTGCCGAGGGCCAGGGGTCGCCTTCCAGTACGAGGAGCTTCACCAACCACAGCCGGCCCGAACAAAGGACAGACGACTGCCGACGACATTTTGATCTGGATCAGGAAACAACATCTCGCTCGTCTCATCGGCCAACACTCTTCGATTTGAATTTTCAAACTTTTTTTTTTTTTTTTAGCCCTCGACGGTACAAGAGATGGTACATGGCCCAAGGCACATGACACAGGTCACGATGCTTTTCTGTTCAACACAAGCTACACAGCGAGCCATTGTCCTCTAGATCTGTCCCGACACCCAATATATAACTTTGGAAAGACTCGACTCCCATTATGTACAAGAACAAGCGTGCTGGCACCACGAAAGGTGCCGGTATTCTCAATGCCCTGCAAGCCATGGAAATGATTGACGGCGGGTCGAAGCTCCCAGCTGGTATTGGCCCCTCCCCTTATCTTTGTTTTTCTCCAAACAACAGCCATAGTATTGCCACGGGCACAAGAACTCTCTAACAGGATATGCTAAGAAATTTTCAACGTTGTTCTCTATCACCTCCCCGTGGCCGATCAGCTCCGCGTAGCACGAACATGCCGGCGGCTGCAGGAAATGGTGTATGATGACACGAGATGGGTAGCGCGGTTGAAAAGCATGCAGTGCTGGGACGAGCGTGAAGCACGATGGAGGTTCGAACAGGCGGCCCGCAGACGGAGGGAGGCACAGCGGGCTTCCATGATGCGAAACAGTCAGTTGAACGGGGGGGCGGCATTGGCTGGGCCACACTCGGCAAGGACTACGACGACGATGACGACAAGTACGGATACGACTACGACTACGAATTCTATGATGTCGACGACACTGTTTGATGCTTCGGTCGAGGAACAAAGACGGAAGAGGGCAACATCTGAGCTGCTAGATGGCTTTGAAACACTCAGTGTCGGCGGGGGAGGCGCCCAGACAGCTCATTATGCTGCTTCTGCTGCTGCTACTACTGGAAGTGAACATGAGCAAGAATCTGATTCGTATCTGGACGTGTTCAAGCGAGTCAGGAGCATACGAGGCGGGGCGAGACAAGAGTATGGCAAGATTTACGGCGCCCTGGCACCATTCTACTTTGATATTGTCAAGGCCAAGACGCATGCAGATCCGATTGTGTTCAAGGCGTTTCGAGGCCCCGAGCAACAAGCGCAAATGTTGGCGAATTTGCAGCGTTTTGCAAAGAGCGATTGGTCTTGGGGCAGAGACGAGCGGGAAGAGAAGCTCGCCAACATGATGGGCCTCTTTGAAAGCGCCGTGCTTCGAGAATTCGAGCAAGGGTATGAATTCTGGGATGTGGATGGGCGAATGCATCGATATGCCCATGTTCTGCATACCCTGAACGGGGCCCGAGGCGGAATCGACTTGTTCATTCACAAGCACCCCATCTTCAGCGACCGTGAGCTGGAGCTGAACCCCATGGAGTGCTTGAACAGAGGGTCGGCAGACGAGATTTCGTTGGTGCCGTCCAAGGTCTTCTTTGAGGTGTTGCTCGCCAAGACGAATGAACAGGCCGGCATCATTGAACGGATTTTCCCCAACGCCAACGCCGTGTTTTGGGAGTTTGTGGACAAGATCCGGGACGATATCATTACCGAATACACGACTCCGCTCTTTGACGAGAGTCACGCGCGCGATGTCGGGCTGTACTTGAAAGCGGTTTCTGGTGTGTTGGAGCAGTTGCTGCGGTTTTTGCAGTCGCTCAAACCGCCTCTAACCAAGTGTCATGGTATCGCGGCAGAGGGCGAAGCAAGGGGCGAAGCAAAGAGCGAAGCAAAAGGCGGAGCAAACGGGGAAGGACAAGGACAAGAAGACGACGTCGCGGCCAAAGTAAAGGAGCTGGCGCTCAAAGTATTCGAGCCTCATTTTGACTTGTATCTCCAGGAAGAGCTGGAATTCTTCACAAAGGCTGCGGAAGAAGTCGTATCGCAATGGGAGAAGAAGCTCTCCGAGGAGGATCTGTCCCTCGAGACGTTTTACATGGCGAATGTGAATCGTTCGGCGGAGAAGTCGGATTTCCTCAGTTCGTTCAAAAAGGTGGTCATGATGCCCGTGACGGCCCTACCGAGTTTCCCCATGGGCTCGCCTTTTGCAACGGCAAAGCCAGTCATCCCTTCTTCTGCCGTCGCGGCCGCGGCCGCCGCCGCCGCCGCCGCCGCCGCAACAAATACATCTGCAACCGGGACGCCATTGCCGTCGTCACGACCACAGACTCCCGGTCCAAGTGGCAGAGCCAGTCCGTTGCCGAGCAAGGCGCCGACAGACGAGCTAGCAGCCAAGGCGGCCCTGATGGCATCCAAGCTCGAGGGCATCAAGTCGCTGTGCAGTATCGAAGTCGCGCTCAACCTGGTCCATCTGGCCAAGACGAGCCTCGACCGGGCCGCGGTGATGATCCCACTCGGCGGTCAAGTAGGCGGCGAGGCAAAAGAGCAGTGCTCCAGCATCTTTGTCGCCTTGTTGCGGATTCTCGGTCAGCGACACGTCAAGAGTGGCTTCGAAACGGCCGTCAAGCATCTTTCTCACTACAACCCGCGCGACGTGAGCGACCACAGCCAAAAGGGCGTCGCTCCGCTCGTCACCTTCATCGAGCTAGTCAACGTGGGCGATTTGATCTCGCAAATGATTGACGTCTTTTACGAGCAGCAGCTGGCGACGCCCAAGATTGCCGATAGGAACGATTTTCTCGACCCAGCCGCACTAGCAAAGAAGAAGTTTGAGCAGATGCTGGACGAGAGCGTCGCCGCCGGCCTCAACAAGGGCATTGATGTGCTGATGGACGAGGTGGAATACTTGCAGTCGACGACGCAGTTGCCCACGGACTATAACCCGCGGCCCCAATCGTCGACGCTCTCGAGTATCTCGAGTCCCACGACCACGACGGGCAGCAGCCATCACGGCACCAGTAAGAGCATATCGGACTCCATGGCCGGCATCGGCGTCGGCGCCGGACCATCCGAACCAGACATTGGTCCGACCCCAACGGCCAAACGCATCGTCGCGCTCGTCTCGTCCCACACCCGCATGCTCGTGGGCACGACAGACAAGGCCATGCTCGACGTCTTCAACGGCGAGGTGGGCCAGCGCCTCTTCACCGCCATATGCAAACACCTCAAGCGGCAGCGCGTGTCGACGGACGGCGCCGTCAAGCTCATCGCCGACATGAACCTCTACGCCGACTACGTCCGCACGCTCAGGCACAAGGACCTGGTGGCGTACTTTACGGCCCTGCGCGAACTCAGCCAGATTTACCTGATTGACCAGGCGCACGCCAAGGAGATGGCGTCGGTGATTGCGGATGGGGATCGATTTGGCGGCGTGTTTCGCGCCGAGGAGGTGTATGAGTATGCGCAGCGGAGGGCCGATTGGTACCAGGTGAAGAAGAGTGTCGAGAGGGCCATGTATGGTATGGATTGTGTGGTGATGTGAGAGAGGAGGGCGTGTGGGGGCATATAGCGTATATATATGCGTGTGTATATAAGTGGATGTGTACATGTGTGTGTATACATCTTTTTACCAATGAAAAGTATCACAATCAACCTTTTCCAGCCGAGTCTTGACCGAACAAGTAAGCTATAAAGCCAAGGTAAAAAAAAAAGATGGCACCTGTTATTTTATATAGCAGTCTTCTACGGCTTTATTATCCCTACTATAAGAATATAGTACTTGTCTTCTACAGTATAATTCGGATTGATTTGGGATATCCTCGTTGGTTGAAGAAAAATTGTAATGTTGCTGTATATATGTGTGTATGTGTGTATGTGTGTATGTGTGTATGTGTGTATGTGTGTATGTGTGTATATATGTATAGATATAGGTATAGGCATAGACACAGGTATAGGTATGGGTATATTAAGTCTCTATTTTATTAATCTGCATTGACTGCTTATATACATTATGCGGTATGCCTACAGACAACACAATATATCTTCCTCTCATCACGTCAACAAGTCTCTTTTCAAGAAGTCCCTTTTAATAGAGATTTCTAATAGAGATACTGCAGTTCTTGTTTGAAAAGTGATTCGTTTTTACAAAAAAAAAAACGAGTTTTTTTACTTTATCAAGTGTTTACTTTGTATAGCGGGTTATTTATCATAAGGGAATCTTTAGTAAAAGAGTTCTTTCATAAAGGGGTATACTTTATATAAAGAGTCATGTACTGTAAGAGTTTCGTCCATTCAAAAATGTTCTTTAATTAGAATGTTTCTTCTTAGTAAAAGAGGTCTTTGGGTAATAAAAGTTCCTTTATTAAGGACTTGTTTTTAAAAATAAAATAAAATCAACTTTTCCAAGAGGCCCATTCCGTGCTGGTACTGCACGTTCCTGATATCAGCGAGCCACGCAGCGTCACAAGGTCATACGATAAAAAATACACAAGCCACATTGGCTGGTCAGTGTATGCATGGATCAAGTTCTCTTCTTTAAGGATTTGCGTGGAATCCTTCCTTAAATGTGGATTCCAGCGAACCGTAACAAGTTGCCTTTTTTTAAAAAAAAAATAAAAAAATATCATAAACACTTAAAAGCATAACCAGACCCATATTTTGCAATGGCTTCCTCTACTTTTCAACGCCACGAAAATGCAAATGCGCATCCCAACCCAAAACTCTTGTACAGCCATATATAATCATCGCCCTCCGAAATCCAACTTTCTCGCCACCTTGGCGCCTCTATCCTCATCCACCACCCCGGGCCGCCTCTTCAGATCAGCACCCATCTTCTCGTCGGCGCCGGATGTCTTGCGCGGCAGGTCTTGCTTCCGAGTTGGTTTGGGTTCCGAGTGCCACCAGGTGTGGCGGAGCATGGCGCGCGCGGTGATGCGCTTCTTGGGATCGAGCGATAGTGTCTTCATGAGAAGGTCCACGCCGTCGGAACCGACTGTGCCAAAGCGCATTTCGTACCAGTCTTTGCCGTGGACGGGGTGTTGGCCAGGCACGGTGAACTCGGGGAGTTTGGTGACGCCGGGCCAGTTATCTTCGGATGGAGTGCCAATGGCTTCGCAAATCATCTTGATCTGGTCGAGCTCGTTGTTGCCCGGGAGGAAGGGAGCCCGGAGGATGAGTTCGGCAAAGACGGTGCCGACGGACCAGACGTCGACGGCGCCGCTGTAGTGTTTGGCGCCAAAGAGCAGTTCGGGGGGTCGGTACCAGCGCGTGATGACGTTGGAGGTCATGTTCTGGTGGGGGTCGGCGAAGCTGCGGGCGAGACCGAAATCCGCGAGCTTGACGTCCCCGTCGGCGGCGATGAGCAGGTTGTTGGGCTTGATGTCGCGGTGGAGGACAAAGTTTTCGTGGCAGAACCACACGGCGCGGGTGAGCATGCCCATCCAGGCTTTGATGTCGGCGGCGCCGTAGCGCACGCGGTCCGTGTCGCGGATGAGCATCTCGAGGTCGCCAAGGGGCAGGTACTCGAGCACGAGGTTGAGGTTCTGATCCTTGGAGGAGAAGACGCTGAGGAGGGAGATGATGTTGGGGTGGTGTAGTTCCTGGAGGTGCTTGAGCTCGCGGACCGCGTCGGGGGCCATGCCCTCGGTGTACTCCTTTTGCACCTTGATCTTCTTGATGGCCACGAGGGTCGAGGGATTGGAGCGCAGATGGCCGAGGAACACGATGGCGTAGGTACCCTCGCCGAGTTTCTTGCCCTTGGCGTACTTGCGCTTTTCGTCTTCATTCATCTGCTCGGCCAGGTCGAGTGTCGGAGGGGGTAGCGGCCGCGAGGATGTGGGAGCTGGCTGCTGCTGCTGCTGCTGCTGCTGCTGCTTCAGCTGCGGTTGTATCGAGGGTTTCGGCGTGCCATTGGACGAGTTCTGATCGGACGCGAGAGTCTTGAGCGGAGAGCCTACGGTGCGCGCTTGCTCCTGTGTGATGGTGACGACGGGTGAAGCGGCCATGATGACCGGAAGAGGGGGGGGCACCAGGCCGATGGAGGCAAGAAGGAGTGCCGTGTTTTTCAACGTTTCGTTGGGTCATACAAGATTGTAAGACGGTGCGGGAAAGTGGTATGCTGGTGTAGGAGGCGGTTCGCGGTGCTGCATGTTTCGCCAGAGATGAATGATGAGTTGATGTTGCCGCGATGGGATGACGATAGGGTGGATGTAAGATACAACTGTGGATCATGGGCAAGTAAAATATTGTCAATATAGATTTTATTACAGACTGTCCAATCACAACCGGCTCGGATAACTCAGCGGTAGAGTGTGAGATTGCAAATCTCGAAGTCCTTGGTTCGAATCCGAGTTCGAGCTTGTTTGTCTTTTTGTGGATTCCGCGCTTCATCGTAAGCGCCGCAACCGTTCGAAGAACCCTCTTCTTATTTTTGGGTCATCTTATGAATTACATGTTGACGTCGGTAAGATGGGCGATTCCCTCCCCCCCCCAATCTTTGTTCTCCATTCCCTTGTGCCCGTGCCAGAATGAGATCCGTTTCCCATGTCGCACACGTCACAACCAATTGACTTTGGTCCAAGCCGACATGTCCTACGTCATCGGACGCAGGCACCGCCCGGTCCAGATTCGCGCGACGCGGCCCTACGTCGTCCGACAAGTTCTCGAATCGGTACTTGCCCTTTGTTTTTTCTTTCTTTTTCTTTTCCTTTTTTTCCCTTTTCTCTTCTTACTCGTCATTTTTCTGTGCCCTCTTGACTCGTGAGCCTTGATGTGAGCTTGCTCGCGCAAGCAAGCTATTCTGCCTGCCATTGGTAGCTGACTTTGTTGATGAAAAATTCCCAAAGACGTGCCATCAGAGCAAAGCGACGGTTCGTATCCGTTGTCAAGCTTCACTCGAGGAGGCACCAAAAGCACATTGGAATCCATGATACATGACCTTCCACCTCGTCGTCGTCTGTGCCGTCTCGAGCCGCTCCCGCAATGGCACTCCGCAACCTCTTTTCATACTGGGTAAAACAACCTCCCGCTACCCATGCCGCAGAAAATACATCCAAGGGGAGGGGGGGGGGTGAAAAAGAGAGATGAAAAAAAAATAAAAAAAATAAAACAAATAACTAACAGAAGCAGCTCCTCCCCGCCCTCTCCGCCCTCGTCTGGCTCGCCATGCTCCTCACCATGCTCCTCTACTGGATCATCGCCACTCACCGCACGCATTACCCGTCCATGGCCTCGAGAGCCTCCATCGCCTACATCAGCGACATTGGCGCCAGCAACCTCAAGCCCCTCTTCATCGCCGGCTCCTGCATCACCGTCCTCACCCTCGATCTCGCCTTCTTCGCAGAGCGCTGGCTGCGCCACCGCGGCCGACTCGTGCCCAACCAGTCGCGCGGCGAAAAGGCCCTCGTCTGCCTGAGCATTGTTTCTGCCGTCGGCGGCGCGGCCGGCCTGATTTTGCTGTCCATCTTTGACGTCGCCCACCACAAGAGGATGCACGATGGGTTCTTACTGCTCTTTATTGGAGGGTACATGCTCTCGGCGGTGTTTACGTGTTGGGAGTATCAGAGGTTGGGAATCAGTACGTTTCCCCCTCTTTAGTTTCCGTTTCCTGTCCTTTCTTTTCCTGTCCTTCTTTTCACTAAACATCCTCCCAGAAAACCGCGACCATCGCATCCTCCGCTCCTCCTTCTGGATCAAACTCTCCTTTATCCTCATCGAGCTCGTCCTCGCCATCATCTTTGCATCCACCTCCTACACCCACAACACCAACGTGGCCGCCGTGTTTGAATGGATCGTCGCCTTCATCTTCACCTTGTACGTCTTTTCCTTCGTCATCGACCTGCGGCCCGCCGTTCATACGCGCAGGCCGTCTGCTCGGTTCGAAAAGCCCGGCGATGTGGAGATGGGCGCGGCCTTACATGGCAATGGCGTCGATTTGCGCGAGGGACCCCCTGGGGGGGGATGATGATGATGCACGAGCGGGGCATTTCTAATAGGGGTTTTTTTTCTTTATCTTGAAAAAGCAGGCAGGCAGGCATGATGGTGCGATGTGTACTTTTTTATCTGGGAGGCGTAGCTCTTTCCTGTGGTTTGGGAGGCCATGTGCTTGTATTGCTGTTGTGTTTTGTCAGCGTTAGCGATATGGGCAGCTAGATATACCTCATCGAAATAACAAAATACCCGTCATCGTATGTTGTATATACCATACAGATACAAGTCAGACAAGTCACATCGAGTCAACATTCAATGCTTAAGGCGACAGTCCAGTCTCCGAGTAAATGTACATATTCGATTCTCAAACCCGACAAGATTGTCAATACACTATCGACCCCTGCATCGGACGAACTGCTAAGTTTACAAATATATCCAAGCCATTTTGCGATTTCCTTAGCTCTTTGGAAAAAAAAAAAAAAACAATTCTTCATAGATTAAATCCCTTCTTATACACAATCTCGGCTCATACAGAATCTGTTGTTCATCTCCAATTAAATGCTTTTTTTTTTGGCCAATAAATCAGCATTATACCTTATTTGAGTTCTTCACGGAAGCGCGAATCCCGATTCGGGCTGCTGGTACGTGCAGCAGGATTTTCAATCCAACGGGGAGGTTCTATGTTTGCGTTTCGACTGAGACGAGTCTCGCTCTTCTTCGTCTCCGGTGTGTCGGCGTCGGTGGCTTGGTCTTGGTCGCCCAGCTGGCGCTCCTCCTCCAAGGGGGTGCTCACGGGACTTACACCCTGAGAGTCTAGATCTCTTTCGTGCTGAGGAGCAGACTTGTCCCCAGGCTGGAGCGTATTTTCAGGATTCACCTTGTCTTTTCCGAGAGCTTCTTCGTCCCCAGGCTTTCCTGCCAAGGCGACATCATGCATGCTTGAGGATCGATTGCCAATGCTGACTGCGCTACCATTGTTGATGTTGGTCTCCCTATTTTCCTTATTCTTCATAGAAGCACCGCCAAAGAAGCTGCGCCTCTTGTTATTCTGCTCACGTGAGAATGTTTGCTTGATCCAGCCCTTTACTTTTGCAGTTGGAGAGGTGGGGGAGCCTTCACCCTTGTGTTGAGAGGATCCTGTAGCGTAAATATGAGTCTCGAAAATGGGGAGTTCTGCGCTTGGCACTGCAGTTGCTGAAGAAGTAGCTCCGCCTCGGGCGTCCACATCTCGGGCTGTGTCAATTTCGCCATCACCACCACGCTGAGAAGCAGATGGGGCAGGAATAGGAGCGGCACCGGCAACGACAATTGGGCCGAGCTTTGACCGGCGCTTCTCTTCCTTGGCCAATCTTTTCTCCTCGGCCTTGGCAGCCCTCTCTTCATCTTTACGATGTTTTTCTTCCAGCTTATCTTGCATCTTCTTGGCCTTTTCTTCCTGCTTATCTTGTTCTGCGTGTTTCCTTGCGTTAGCACCCCCCACCCCCCGGTATACTTGATAGCCCGGCTACATGTAGTCAACTCTACTTACCCTTGGTCTTCTTGACGATTTCCTTTGCTTCGCGTTCTCGAGACTTTTGCTTTTCAGCCTCTTCACGTCTTGCCTGTTCTTCCAGCTTGAGCACTTCTTGTCGCGCACGCTCCGTCTCCGCCTTGTCATTGATATTGTCCAGGACAGGCTGAATGCGCTTGGAAGCAATGGCGTCAATTTCCTGCTGCGTCATGAACATTCCACCTCCTATATCAATCTTGTCCTTGTTCTCTGTACGAGAGTCAAGGCGTGTCTGCGCGGCCTTTTGAGCCTTGGCCTCCCAGTCAGTGATGAGACTGGGATTGGCGCGTCCCGTATCGTTGTAGACCTTTTCATCCATGCCATGCAGGCGAGCCTTGACGTTGCGCTGCGCGGCGGCAAGGAGGGCCTCACGGTCCTTTTCTCGTTTTTCCTTGTCCACCTGCGATAGCTTGCTAGAAAACATGGACATTTGGTCGCGGATCTTCTGGGATTGCTGCCGATCGTCGATAGAACCGTCGCTGTCGGAACCTCTGCGGCGTAGCATGTTCATCATGGAATTGCGCTTCCTTGGGCTTGATTTCTCGTTGCCATAATATTCCTGGAATTCACGACTCTGTTGTTGCTCATCATGCAGCTTGGCCAGACGTGCCTGGGCCTGCTTGTAGGCAGCTTCTTGGAGATTCACGTATTGGGAAGGCTGAGACGACTCAGCAGACGCCTGAGCACCTTTTGTTTGTTCCACCATGATTTGCTGTCGCGCATACATCGTCTTTGCCATTTCCACGGCAGACTGGCGTATCTTTTCATTGTAGGTCCGCTCATCGACTTCAGGCTTCACCGGCGGGTTGGCAGTAAACATGTTTCGCGTCATGGTGGTAACAGAAACAGCGCCCACGTCTCCCAAGCCAGGCTTGGCCTGCACCGATTGCCTGTGAGCCAATGTGGCACCATTCAGAGCGCTGGCGGCTGCACTTGCTTCCGATGCCTGGATATCCTTCAATCCAATGACTGATGCGGGACGTCCCATGGCACCCTTGGCTGCCATGAGCGCCTTGGCGGTGGCCGTGCCAGACTTGTCCGCGGTCGGAGTTCTTGATCGCTCCGCCATTCTCAATGACTGAGATCGATTTAAGTTGAAGGCCTGGGTGGCAGCGTAGCTTCCATTGGTCAGACTCGAGGTCCTATCTGATTCTGAGGTTGGTCGGCTGGCATGGAAAGCCTGATTTGCGGCAGAATTGCCCCAAGTATCCTGAGAGGACCCTAATTTGACACTGGGATAATTGGATTTCTTTAATGCTGCTCCGGCAGACTCGACAGCCAACAGCGCGGCCTTGTGTCCATCTGATTGTGCCGAAGGCTCCCATTGAGGCGCGAGCTTATAGTCCTTTGCAAGCACGGCGGCGGCAGATGCAGAGGATGAAGGGTCGGGCTTCCAAATGTCAACAGATTTCTGGTTTGACCAACCAAGTGATGCAGCGGCGCTAGCAGCGGCACCATCAGGAGCAAGGCCAGATGAAGGGAAGCTCGGCAAACTGCGAGGGTCGGCGTACTTGATGCGGCCCGTATTATTTTGAACTTTGGAACAGCGCCACCAAGCGGATGGGCAGGGTTGAAAATTAGCTTCAGCTCGTGTACACTGTGAATGAACAAGTTGGCCATGTAGAAATTGGTCATGCATAAATGATTTTTTTTTCCCGCATCCCTAAGGGGAAGGGAAGGATGAATGGTTATGCGAATCGGTGCGATGATTGCAAGCCAAACGGGCTGTAGGTTGTGGCGCATCGCAAAGAGTTTCGAAATTTCCACTTCGAGTGGCCACTGCGCAGCGGCCCTGCGAATGACGCCTCGCACTCGATATCGATGGCCTCATATCCGTTTCGAAGGGTGAAGGACAAATCGGAGACAATGGTAAAAAGAGAAAAAGCAAGAAAAAGACTTACTCAAAGGTGGTGCTTGTTGCGCTGGCGATTTTGTGGTAGCCATGGCGGTACCTGGTGCCAGGGTTTTTTACTACTGTCAGGCGTGTACCACAAACAGAGAGTCGCAGATCAGACAACTTGTGGAGACACTGGCGACTGAAGTCTCAGAGGTCGAGAGTCGAGAGTAGAGTCGAGAGTCTCGACACGAAGGGGGGGGTCTGGATCGTTCTTGCCGAAACTGGATTTGCAAGCCCTGGCAGTAGAAAATAACGGATTATGGAAGGCTTGATTCGCGACTGACGATATCGCAGGCTCACACGCACATGCAGGTTATTGCAGATCGAAGTGGGTGCGAGCCCGGCACAGGCTACAGCTGGGCTTCAAGTTGGTTTTATGATTTTGGGACGTGGGACATGCCAGTTGAATGAAACCTGGAGCCGAAAGGGACGGACGAAGCAACATGGGCGACGGCGCTAGCCAGCTTGTGCTTCACGGATCGCCTCTGGCACTAATTACTAGCACTTTTGCCCATTTGCCCATTTCCACGAACCAATCCGGCAAGGCTGAGCATCGACTGGGCTGACGCCAGCGCGCCTCTCTGGCTGTTGGCGACTCGCTTCTTGCTCTTCAATCGTTCCTCTGACGTCATCGAGACCCTCAGCCAGATCTGCTTGTCCTGTCTTGCATGATGCAGGGATCCCACGGCAGGTGCCCCTATCCCTATCCCATCAATAATGACAACACTGCCCAGCTCAACCTAGGTACCTGGGAATCGCCAATGACGTAATTGCCGCTTGGGTGCTCCGCCTTCCCAAAAATGTTTTAGCCATCATCCATCCATCCATCCATCCATCGACCCGCTACGCTGGCTTCCCTGTCTGGAGACGGAAAAGGAATCTGCCGCTCCCGAGTCCCAATTCTTGCCTCACCCATCCCCTGCCTGCACAATCGTGGAGGGTGTTGCGAAAGAAAAAAGAAAAGAAAAGAAAAGAGAGAGAGAGAGAAAAAAGAGAAGAAAAAAAATCAAGCACCCCTCCACTGAAAATCATGAATCAAGTGATTGACCTCCAAGGCGTGGCCAACTTTCGAGATGTCGGCCAGACGGTGAACCAGTTCTTGGGTAGAAAGTAGGGCTTTGCCTGCGTCTTTTTTTTTTTTTTTTTTTTTACAGAGGAATTGGGGCAGGTTTCCCAACTCTCTGCCATCACTAACACGACTTTGCTGCCGCTGCATTAAGATTTGTTCGCGAAGGAGTCTTATTCCGCTCCGCAAGACCAGGTAATAGTTACACATCCATCCATCATTTGTCGTCACTTCCTCGAGCCTAGTATTGATTCGTAGACGAGACAACTGATTCGGCATTTCGTTTTCTATTTCTCTCTTCGTTTTCTTCTTCATAGATGATGCCTCTCCTGCAGACAAGGCCCTGATTAAAGATGACCTTGGCATCAGGACCATCATTGATCTTCGCACAAAGTATTTCTTTCCTTGAGGCACTCCCATTACCATCACGAGAGATAACAACAACAACAACAA
>SRPU01000545.1:0-16920 GCA_018360185.1 Claviceps lovelessii | reverse complement strand
TTTTTCTTGTTTTTCTTGTTTTTCTTGTTTTTCTTGTTTTTCTTGTTTTTCTTGTTTTTCTTGTTTTTCTTGTTTTTCTTGTTTTTCTTGTTTTTCTTGTTTTTCTTCTTTTTTATCCCTTTTCCCCTTTACTTCTCTTTCTCTTCCTCTTTCTTTCTTTTAATCTTGTCCTTCCCCTTCATCCTGCCTTGTGCGATAATGCAACCATGGTTTTCTCCAGTCGAGCCTTTTTTAACCCAAGACATTTGCCAGCGCCGAGTTTTGCCCAGTTGCAAGTTCACTCCTGCCGAATAGTAAGCGCAAATCGAGTCAAGTCTGATTGGCCAATCGCGTTGGACGCGTCCATGTGTAAAACCTGAATTGCTCAGCTCCTCTGTACAACATTGGACAATACAATCAATACAATACAATACAATACAATACACACATACCTACTTCAGTACAATGTATTTGCCCATCGACCCAATCATTGCATCGCCCGCACCCGCAGCGGGGCAAGCAAGTGACGCGCAGTAGCGCTTAGATTATTGGCTTATATATTGATGCTATATCTAACTACGTGTAAAATGCATACAAAGGAAAATATCTGTGAAATGGTGCGCACAGCCGCAGCCCTCGCGTAGCGCAGGATTATAATAATCCGCGCGTTATATATACTCCACCTATACATTCTAGGTAACACACCCTCTAATTAGAGTGTAACTAACTAAGGAAGACTGCTCTAATTATATAAAAGTAGTGCGTTTAGTAGTATTTATAAAAGTAAGGTTAATATAAGCTAAAAAAAGGAGGTTATATATAGAGAATATAGATATTATAAATTCCTCCTAATATCTATAAATTCCTTCTTTTCTTTTCTCTTTATAAGCACCTTTTTTATTATAATTAGTAATTCTAATTACTACTACTACTACTGCTACTATTATTATACCTTCTTTAAGGTTAGGGAGGGTTCTTTAGAAAAATGCCTAGTAGGCACTCCCTTTATGTTACGGTCTGCCCCCAGAGGCGGAACCCACCTTATAAAGGAGGGTTCCGCCGCATCTAGCTTAGAGAACAATAACTTCAACCATATATACACTTAACTACCTATCTATAACTTAAGTATTCTCTCTTTATAACCTTTATAATATACCACACCTATTGTGTAAGTACCCCCTATTTACATATAATATCTAGTATATAATAAGTGGTAGTAATTGCTATTTCTTTTATATACCTATTTGCTATGTAAGACTTATTAATAAAAACCATAAGCCTTATATTAATAACTAAAGAAAACTAGTAACTTCTACCTATTAGTTTAAATTCTTTAATTACTAGTTTTATTACTAAAAACTAGCTATAGTAAATACACTATTTCTAAGCCTTCTACTAAGATTTCCCTAATATTAAGAATAAAAAAAGACCCTTTTTATTATAAAAGAATATTAAGAACCTTTAAACTCTTATTAGATATTAATATATTAATAATAACCTTTAGATATACTTAGAGCCCCTTATTATTAAAAGACTAATTTATTAGAACCCTATAGATTTTATAACTATTAATACTAAGTAAAAAATAATAAAAGGCATTATTTATAAGGCTAAGCTTAAATACCTTTTTAAAAGAGTAAACCTAGCGCTAGAGATTAAAAGCACTATACTAAAAAATAGCCTAAAATGCTTAGAAAACACTAGTAATATAATAATATATAATATCCCTAAAAATACCTTAATAGGGGAATCCTTAAGTATAGGAATTAGGGGATTTTTAAAGACCCTAAATATCTTATTTTATATTAAGAAAAATAATACCTTTTTATAAAAAGGAGACTATATTAGCGCTAGTTCTTACTAAGAAACTATTCTAAAATTAAGAACCTACTTTTATTTAGCTTATAGTATACTAGCTACCTTTCTAAAAGCTCCTCTAAATTCTATAGAAATTAACTAAAATAAAGCAAGTTCCCTCTCTCCTAAAAATTATATAGAATGTATGCCTTCTTCTAAGATAATAAAGGCTTAGGGGCACCTATATAAACCTAATATAAATAATAAATTTAAATAATTTCTTACTAATATATATAATTAGTAAAAGGCTATTTTTAATAAAATCCACTATAATAATGCTAGGGAAATTAATAATATAGTTACCTATATAATAGTAGCCCTAAACTTATTTAGGCTAGTAGAATCCTACTAGTAAGTTATAAAACTAGCTTAATACCCTTTATTTCCCTTTAAATAAGTTTTAACCTTAAATATATAATACCTTATAGTATTCTTTAGAACTATAGGCATATAGTAAATATAACTATTTTACCTAGTAGCTTTTACTAGCTAATATACTAAAACTACTTAATTTAGGGGGTAGCTAGCTAATAGTAAGTATTATAAGACTTTATATAATCTCCCTCCCTATAAGAAGCTGCCTTTTAGGAATACTATTTATACTTAAAAGCTATTATTTATACTAGTAAAATAGTGCTTTAAAGAGAAGTATTCCTATAAGGATTATACTGCTTATGCTTTAGTAATCTCTAATTATTTAGTAAAACCCTCTTAGAAGCTTAGAGATATTAAATACCTTAACCCTAAAATAGATTTAAATAAAATTAATAGTAAAGCTATTAAATATAAAGGTAAATTTACTATATTTACTAATATAGACCTTTAGATTTAAGTAGTTAAAGACTACTATAGTTATACTAGCGTTAGCTACTAAGAATAAATAAAGCATTAAGTATGGTATCTCTTTTATAGCGCTGCTTATATATAGTATTACTAGCACCTTAATAATAAGGAAAGAGCTATAATATTCTATAACCTTAAGTTAGTTTTTACTATAGTTAAGAAGGAATTTAGTGTTAAGATCTAGGATACTATAGCCTAGCTTAACTAAGCTAAATTTACTAGAAATAATATATTATTTAAGATATCTTTATAAGAATTTATAGTAAAGATTTTCTTTTATACTAGGGCTAATAAGGAATTTACTAACCTTTAGCTTTTTATTTACCTTTACTATAAGCTTTATATAGAACTCTACTAAATCTATCCTTAACTAGTAGAATCTAACCACTAGAATATATATATTAATTTAATAGAAGGTAAAAGGTAAGACCTAAGGGACTTTATTCTAGGTAATAAAACCTACTATAAAACTAAAAAGGGTAAGGTTTAGGCTTTTGCTTACCTTTTTATAAAAAACTTAGACTTAATTAATAATAATATTTTTTATTTTATAGTAAAAGCCTACTAAAATAGACTGCCTTATTATAATAGCTACTATAGTAGTAGTTATAGCCTACCTTAGTATTAATAAAGCAGTTACTACTAATACTTATAAAGCTATAAATAATACTATAATGCTAAAGATAGGTATAATAATAGAAACTACTAGCTATAAAGCTAATTATACCCTTTTTAGCTTAATTATAATTACTCTTATAAGGATTATAAAAGGGCTTTATAGTAGTCCCCTAAAAACTCTAATAGAAATATACCTACTCCTACCCCTAATGCTAGGGAGGCAGATACCCTTAAGTAGTAGGAGAAGGCTAAGCCTTACTATTATAAATCCTTTAGGCGCCCTTAGTATAACTATTAAAGCTATAAACCTTATTTTTATAGAAAATAGGCGCTTAGGGATAGCAATAGCATAAACTATATAGTTATAGTAAATAACTCTAATATAGAAGCTAAGGAATTCTACCTTACCTTATTAAAATACTATATAGTTAAGAAAGGCATTATTAAAAGCAACTTAAATAAGAATAAATCTAACTTTATAAATGCTTTTTATATAAGGGAGCTAATACTCCCTCTTAACTTATACTATAAGAAAATTATAGTATCTAGAGAACTAACTAATAGCTAGGTTATTAAAGCTATAGTAAGGCTATATTAGTTAGAAATTATTAAAAAATAAAAGGTAATTACTTACCTTAAGGTTAACCTTTGCTTTAATAACTAAGGGTAGGACTATAAAATCTACCTTAATATAGAAACTTTATTAATATTAGTTAATAAGAAGTAGCTTTAATAAAATAAGTATAATGTTTAATAGGGAATCTAAAAGCCTAAACCTATAAATAATATAAATTCCTCCTTCTATATTATAAAAACCACTACTTTTAACTTTTATATTAAAGAGAAAGCTAAAGAAAAGTTAGTATTTAGCTACTTTACTATAACTGCTAATATAATAGAGAAACTTACACTAAAATTATTAATTAGCATAGATTTTATATATAATTATAGTATTAAAATTAACTTTATTAACCCTAGGGTTATTTTCTAATCTATATATAATATAACTATACCTAGCTATATTTTCTGCCTAGCTAATATAGTTTTAACTAGGAGGGTTATTACAATGCATTATATTACTATACTACTATATAGCTTAGAAGTTATACTAGTTTTCTAGAAGGACTATATAGCATATAAGGCAATAAGTATCTATTACTTTATTTTAAAGAACCGCTAGATTTTTAATAGTATTATAAATTATAAGTAAGCTAAATGCTTACTAATCTATAACTTTATAGATCTTCTAATCTATATTAAGCCTAACTAAAGACTAGAAAACCTTTATAAACTAAACTTTATAAACTCCTACTTTACTATAAATAATATTAAGAATTTTTCTACCTTTTATAGTTAAGATATTAATATTTCTAAAGGCTATAAGAAGCTAGTAGTTTTAAAGAATATCCTTCCTCCTAAGGCTAAAGAAGATATTAAAGGAAATGCTAATAACCTTAACCTAAAGGTAGTTAATAATAGCGTTCCTTTATATAGCATTATATATCTAAATAATATATTATTTATTATAAATAAGTTTAGCATTAAGATTATAAATCTTAACCCTACTACTATAAAAAAACTTATTAAACTTACTAATAAATATAATGTTTACTATAACTAAGGGGTAGTGCTAATGCTTAAGAAGGAATAGATATATATTAATTTTATTAATAAATAGTAAAATTAGCTAAAACCCTTATAAGTATATTACTTAGGTAGGAAAGATTTTAAGAAATTCTATAAAATCTTTAATAAAAAATATAAGGTAGGCAAGGTATTCTACCTTAAAGTAAGTAAGAAAGCACTATACCTATACCCTAGTTTCCTTATTTAGTGCAATACTAGAAAAGAATATAAAGAAAGAGCAGTAATTAATATAAGGCCTATAAATAGCATTACTATTCTAAATATATACCCTTTACCTAACTAAGGCAATATTATAAAGAATATATAAGGAAAGTATTAGATATCCCTTTTAAATACTTTTAGTTTCTTTAACTAACTTTTAGTATAGTATAAGCACTATAATAGAATAGTAATAATCTCTAAGAGAGGAATTAAGGTATTCTATATTATAATATAGGGATATAAGAATTCCTTAGTATATACTTAGCGTTTTATAAATAAGTAATTCTATAAGCATTAAGCCTTTATATAAGTATATATTAATAATATTATAATTTTCTCTAATACCCTTAAAGAATACTTAGCTTACCTTAAGATTGTTTTTTAAATTCTTAAGAAGTACTACCTATATATTATAGCTAAGAAGTTATTTATTAGCTATTCCTTAATCTAGCTTTTAGGTTTTATTATAAATATAAAGGGTATTACTAATACTAGTAATTATATTAAGGCCTTTAAGAACCTCTAAATACCTACTATACTCTTAACTCTTAAAACCTTTATTAGTATAGCTAGCTTTCTCTATATAGGGGTCCCTTAGTTTAATTTATATATTAAACCTCTATAGAATAGAAAGACTAGAATTCTTTATAACCTTTATAAAAGAAATAAGCTCTTTATTAGGTTATTTAAATAAGCATAGAAGCGCATAGCCTAATAGGCAAATTTTATACTATTAGAGCAGAAAATTATATCTTTTAAATTAATTTAAGAACTTTTATACACTAAAATCCTACTCTAGCACTATAACTTTAAAAGACCTCTTTTCTTTAAGGTTAATATATATAAAAAGGGCTTTAGCCTATATACCTTTTAATTAGCTATTAATTAAAATAGTATTAGCATCCCTAGTAAGGATATTAGTAGTAATAAGCTTTGCCCTATCTTATTTCTCTCCTAATTAATCTTAGCTATTAAGAAGAGGTATAGCTTAATAGAAGTAAAGGTTACTACTATTATATAGGAAATAAGAAAGCTAAGAAGAATAGCCTAATCTAACTTATTAGCTATAAATATTATTACTAATTACTTACTAGTAAAGGGCATTATTTAGTATACCTTACTTATAATAATAAACCTTAATAAAGCTAACCTTAAGCTAGCTAAAGTTATAAATTACCTCTTATAGTTTAAAATCTATATTATCTATATTCCTAGCATATTAAATGTAGTGCCTAACGCCCTCTCTTAATTACCTATAAATATTAGCTACTAGGAAGCAGCGGACTATAGTAAATTTAATAAACTTAATGCTTATATATACTTTAGAGAAGAATCTATAGCTATTATAATTATAGATAAGGATTTAAAGGATTTTATTATAGTAGGGTATTAGTATAATATAAAGTATAGCTAGATTATTAAGGGTATTACTATATATAGGGAGAAGTAACGCTAAGCTAATTAGAATTAGCTATAAATTCCCCTATATAGCTAGGACCTTTAAGATAATAGACTTCTTTACTACTATAATTTAGAGGGACTATGCTAACTCTATATCCCTTAAAACTATATAAAAACTCTACTTTAACTAACTTATAATAATACTTACTACTTTAGTATAGGGAGAATAGCAGAGAAGCTCTTTACTATATGCTTTCTATAAATAAGTAGCTAAATATATACCTATATAGTATACTATAGTGTTTATAGGGAAAACACAGTCCTTTAATTATAAGCTTTAGGAGAGATAAGACCTCTTTAAACTAAGCCTATGCCTTTTTATAGTATCTCTCTAGACTTTATTATAAATATACTAAAGGTTAGCTCTTTAAATATAATATAGGCAGTAAAGGGATTTACTACCTATAACTTACTTTACTTAATTAACTACCTTTTTAGTAAGAAAACTATTCTTATCCCTAGTTATAAGGAGTATTTAATAGAAATTTAGGCTAAACTCCTCCTTAAAGGGCTTTACCTTACTAACTAGGGTTTTTTATAAGAAATTATTAGTAATAAAAACCTAAAATTTATCTTTAAACTCTAAACTACTTTATTCTATAAGCTAGGAGTGAAATTCCTTATAGCTATAGTATATTACCTATAGACTAATAGAGTAGTAGAGCGTAAAAACTAGATAGTAATTATTGCTATACAGTATTATATTATAATAGACCTAAATACCCCTTAGCCTTTAATACTTCTAGCGCTTTAGCATTACCTTAATAATATAGCTATAGCTTTTATTAACTATTTACTTAATAAGCTTATACTTAATTATAAGCTACTTATAGTAGTAGACTTTCTTTAAGATTTAAATAAATTTATTACTAACCTAGAGAATACTAACCTCTTAGTGCTTTAAAAGTTATATTAAAGGGAAGCTAAGTATGCTATTATAATAGCAGTAGCACTTATAAAAATTTAATATAATTCTAAGCATAACCTAGTAAATATTAGCATTAAAGATATAGTATACCTTAGACTTTACTTAGGCTATAAGCTCTTAGGCAAGCCTAAAAAGAAGTAGTCTCCCTAGTATACTAAGCTATATAAGGTCTTAGAGTAGATCTCTCCCCTTTCCTTTTACCTTAATTTTCTACTAACTTTATAGGTCTATTTTATAGTTTCTATAGCTTATATTTAGAAACTATAATAAGGTAAGGATTCTTTTAAAAGAGCTAAACTAATACTACCCTTAGTGGATTTAACTAATTTAAGTAAGGTAGACTATTAGGAAATTAAAAGGATTTAGAATTATTATATATAATTCTTTTAAAAAAGGGGCAAGAAGCCTTATATTAATTTCCTAATTTACTAGAAAGAATACTCTACTAAAAATAATTAGTGGATTTCTAAAGAAGAGATATATATTAATACTGCTAAGATAGTTAATAAGTACCTTACTAAGAATATTATTAATTAGGATAAGGAATACTATAAGAAAGATCTTATAGTGCCTTCTAATTAATAAATATTCTTATTAAGCTAGTTCTACGTTTAGTTTTGTAAATATATATAGGGAAATTCTTACTAGCAGAAATATTAATTATTTCCTAACTCCCTACACACTATAAGAGCTTACCTTAAGCTTACTTTCATAGCCCTATTAGGGTATATAAAAAACCTTTACTTTCTACACTTTCTTTAACCTTCTTGCTTTCCCCTTCTTCTTTACTTTTCTTTTCTTGCCACTTTCTATATTTTTTCGTAGCTATATATTATAATACTATAGTTATCCACACTATTATTACAAAATTTCCCTGCTACTATTTATATACCCTTTGCCCTCTTTCTTATAGGATTTCTATTCCTTAGCTATTTACTAAATCTATATACTTAAAGCTATTAGCGCTATCTATAATAATTACTATACTAGTAGCTAGTAGCAGCGTAAGTAAGCAACATTATAGCAGGAAGTATATAGCAGCACCCTAGATTTTACCCCTATTTCTTATATTAAAGCTTTAGTTAGACTAAGCTCTTACTTATAGCTTCTAACTAGTCTTCTTAAGTAATTAGCAATAGAACTTAAAAACAGCATAGCTAGCTATAACATTAACCTAGCTAACTCGCTAGGACTTAATTTTAACCCTTGCCTTTAGGACACCAATGTTCTAACTAACTAGCTAGAGGAAGCTCCTACTACCTAGAATAATACATTCCCTATAGGTAATAGTAAGAATATAGGTATAGCTCGCACTACCCTAACTATTACTACCCTTAATAATAATAAGGAGGGGCTTTCTAACTTAAAGGATGCAGATCCTAATAGGGATAATAGTAATGCTAGCAATATTAAGGAGGGGGCCCTAGTAGGCCTAGGTTCTATAACTACTATAAATAAGGTGGCTAGATATATCTCTAACAGCTAGATGCACTAGTATCTTTACTAATTTGCAAGGGCTAACGGCAGGATATATATACCTTATAATAAAGTAGATAAATTTACCTTCCTATTTAAAGTTAATATTAATAAGAACTATATATAGTAGCGCTATACTAATAAGCAGTTGCCTAAAAAGAAAGATTAGGGTTTTATAAATGCTATTTATATCTATAGCGTAGAGTTTACTGTAGCTAGCACTAGGATTAGCTGCAATAAATTTAGTATAGAAGAAGATAACTCTCTTTATAATCTATACCTAGCAGTTATAGGTTACTGCATTAATATCTTTAAGGGGCTTAATGCTTAAAACTATAGGGCTATAGTAGCTACTATAAAGGGTAATAAGGCCTATACTAAAGGTAAATTAAAAATCCCTATTATTTATATAGCTTATAATACTCTATAAACTGCTATTACTATTTAGGAAGAAGGGGGTAGTTATAAAAACCACTTCTAAACCCACTAGCTCCCTTCTAAAGCTATTATTATTACTAAATATATAAGCAATATCTTTAGCTATTTAAATAGTACCCTTAGTGGCCTCCTAGCAATAGTTAGTAAATCTTACCTTATAGAAATCTATAAGCCTAATGCCTAAACTACCGCTACTATATTTATATAGCTTACTAGTATATAGAAGGATATCCTTATCTATATTACTACTTTAAAAGCAGCTATAAAAGCCTTTAAATCTACTATAATAAATTATAAAGAATAACTTAGTATATATTATACTAGCCTTAAAGGCTTTATAAAGGTCTATAATATTATAAAGAATAAGGCTTTAGGGATAGTTAATACTAGGATTAAGGAAGCCACTAAAAACATACCTATAATAAAAGGCATTAAAGATATAAAATCCTACCTTACTATACTAAAGAAAAGTAAAGCTACTACTACTGCCTTAATTTCTACTATTAAAAACTTTATTAAAACACTTTAAACTAAGGTAAAGACTATTAAAACCTTAGTAGCTCCTATTATATATACCTTAATTATATTAAAAGCAGATACCCCTAGAATAATAACTTTAGCATCTTCCTTTAAGCATAGTAGGGAGGATTCCCTAACTCCCTAGTACTATATATATTCTATACACTATAAGCGCTAGCTACCTATTACTAAGAGGTAAACATCCTTTACTAGGCTAAAGGCTATACTAAAAAAGGGGGACTCTAATAATCTCTTTAATAGCTTATACTAGCTATTTACTATTTCCTACTCCTACTAGTTAGCAGCGTTTTTTCCCTATAAAAATTTAAGTGCTATTGCTTAGAATATAGTTAATTTTAAGTGTTTTATATAAGGTATCTACTATAAAGGGGTAGAATTAGTAGAGTGTGCTATAGTTTAATAGGCTATATTAATTTTTAGAATAATTATTACTATAAATGCATAATCCCTATAGGATCCTACCTATACCTAGCTTATATTATATACAAATAAGGCATACATATGTTCTTAACCTAAGCTATATAAAAACTATATCTTAATAGGTATAGGAAACCTTCCTAACGCTAGCGTATGCCTTAAGTTATAGAAAACCCTAATATCTTAAGGCTACTATATTTATTTAACTAAGGCTATAGCCTAGCTACCCTAGTATGCACTAAATAATATAAAAACTTACCTTATTATAACCCTCTTACATTTTCCCTTATATTTAATAATATTAACACCCTCTTATTATAGGTCGCTCCTATTTCTTTCCTTATTACTATTATTAGCCTCCTATATATATTACTATATATTTTATTATCCCTTTTATAGTAGCTACCTTCTCCTATATAAAACCACTATTTTCTATATAACTATATAAGCTTCCCCTAGTATTAAAGGCTAAACCTAGTATAGTAAGTTATACTATACTTACTCCCCCTTAGAAAACTTTATAAATAAATAAGGAAATTACTAAAGACTGTAAGCATACCCTTAAACTCCTTACTAAGCTAAGTAACTTATATTTTAAGGCCTATTATAGTATTAATACTATAGTTTACTAACTATAAATAGTAAAAGCTACTGTTTTTAAACTATACTGCATTATAATCTCTAGAGACCTTATTAAAGGCAGTTTCTATAAAACCTTCCTACTTTATAAAATCTATAAACTATACTGCCTCTTACTAGCCTATAGCTAGCTAGAATTAAATGTAGCTTTTATTTAATATATAGTAAAGCTTAGTATAGAAGCTTTTATTTAGCTCTCTCTAACTATTACCTTTTATATTAATAAAATATTTACTTAGCAAGACCTTTAGGTTTATATTAATAGTAGCATTAAGGATATAATAAACCTTTAGGAGGAGGTAGCCCTCCTTAGTATCCCTAAGGCTTAGTAGCTTATTAATTTTTTTATTTACCTTACTAAAACCTACTATAACCCTACTGCTTAATATAATACCCTTACTTACTTTAAGAAAATAAAAGACTATAGTAGTGTTTTTATTAAATATTACTCCTACCTTACTAACTTATACTATAGGGCCTTCTATAAGAGTACTAAACTCCTCCTAATACTTACTACTTATATTATAGTAATAACTAATAAAATAAAGTATAAGGTTTATACTAATAAAACCTAAAAGAACTAGTATAGTATAGCTTTCTATTATAAAGAATAAAATCTTAATATAGGAATAGTATAGCTCTATAATAATATAAGAGTAGTCTAGCATTAGAATAAAGCTAAAGAGATAGTAATAGACCTTAATATTTATACCCTTAATGCTATATTTAACTACTATAGGTAGAAAGTTTTTAAAAAAATCCTTACTACCCCTATAGTATAATATACCCTAGTAAAGAATATTTGCTTTATAATAAAACACTAGAATTATATTATAGATCTTAATAACCCTTAGAATAATGTAGAGGCTAATAGTAAGGAGTTTAGTGAATCTAATAGTAAGGAGTCTAGGGAGCCTAATAATACTAGCGCATCTACTAATAACTTTAATAAGAAAGCAGAGGATTCTACTAATAATAATATATTTACTAATAATAAGGATAACTAGTAAGAATAGGAAAGGTATAGGCATGCTAAATACTATAGAATTATAGTAACTATTTTAGAATTTCTACTATAAATATTATTTAGTCTATAAGTTATATAATAGTCTGCTTAGTTTTATTTTATCTTTTGCTTCTATATATAGTTCTTATAGGTTAGTTTATAACCCTTTTATACATAGAATTCTATAATAATTTCTTCCTTTTCTTTATTTATTTATTTGCTTTAGCTTAGAATAAGCTACCTTTTCTTTTATAAAGGGGGGACCTATTATAGTCTGCCCCTAGAGGCAGAACCCACCTTATAAAGGAGGGTTCCGCCGCATCTAGCTTAGAGAATAATAACTTTAACTATATATACACTTAACTACCTATCTATAACTTAAGTGTTCTCTCTTTATAACCTTTATAACGTACCACACCTATTGTGTGAGTACCCCCTATTTACGTGTGACATCCAGCACGTAACACTTTAAAGGTCTTCTTTAGAATTTCTCTTAATTTTAAAGATTATAATACTAATAATCTTTCTGCTTCCCCTATACCTCCCTTATTACCCCCTTTATTTTCTTTATCTCCCTTCTTAAGCTTATAGCTCTTTAAAAAGGTTTAGAAGCCTCTCCCTATTTAAGTATATAAAGGTTATAAAAGTATTACTTTAAAAACTCTATTATAAAAATAAAAGTAAATAGTAAGTCTTAAAAGTACTTTTTCTTTTCTTTAAAAGACTTTATTAACCTTTTAAAAGCTAGCTTTACCTATAATCTATAGTACACTATAGTAATTACCCTATTAAGGGTATATTAAAGCAGCTATTATAAATAAAAGCAATAGTAAAAAATATTATAAGACTAAGTTTAGCTAGTTTTAGAGATACTTCTTATATAAATTAGGCAATTACTATTATAATAACTTATATACTATATTAGTTTCTATTACTAAGTAAATACTAGTAGTATAGAGTTATAACTAAAAAGTAAGCTTTTCTTTTCTCTTTACTTTAATTCTATAATAAATACTAATGCTTTATTTATTTTAGCTATATAATTAATACTATTAAGCACTAAAGCTATAAATAAAACTCCTTATAGAACTAGACTCTATATATAAGGGTTAGCCCTATATTAAGGCTAATAATACTGCTAGGGGCTTATTAATAGTAAAAAGGGAAGCTAAGGTAGCTATAGTAATAGCTAGTGTAAAGAAAGTTATTAAAAAATATATATAAAAGCGCTATTAAAGTCTTATTTCTTTAAAGCTAATATATACCTTATATTATACTTAGTGCTTGCTTTTACTTTTATTATTCTTTTTACTTTACTCTTTTGCTTTACTTTCTACACTATTGCTTGCCTTAGGTAGATCTTATTTACCTTAGTAGCGCTTTTACTGCTTAAGGGGAGGGCTCTTATATATTTTTTAGAGTAATATATTTAGTGCCCCCCCTTTTATATGCTAATACTATAGCTATAACTATGTGTAAATTATGTGTTTTAAATGTTATATAAACGCAGCGTTTAATTTTTTGGACTTTGCACTTTTTAGCTCTTTTGTTACGTGCTGGATGTCACGCGTAAATAGGGGGTACTTACACAATAGGTGTAGTACGTTATGAAGGTTATAAAGAGAGAACACTTAAGTTATAAATAGGTAGTTAAGTGTATATATAGTTAAAGTTATTATTCTCTAAGCTAAATGCAGTGGAACCCTTCTTTATAAGGTAGGTTCTACCTTTAGGGGCAGACTATAATAGGTCCCCTCTTTATAAAAGAAAAGGTAGCTTATTCTAAGCTAAAGTAAATAAATAAATAAAGAAAAGGAAGAAATTATTATAGGGTCCTATGTATAGAAGGGTTATAGACTAACCTATAGGAGTTATATATAGAAGTAAAAGATAAAATAAAACTAAGTGGATTATTATATAACTTATAGGCTAAACAATATCTATAGTAGAAATCCTAAAGCAGTTACTATAATTCTATAGTATTTAGTATGCCTATGCCCTTCCTATTCTTACTAGTTATTCTTATTATTAATAAATATATTATTATTAGTGGAATTCTCCGCTTCCTTATTAGAGTTATTAGTAAATATATTATTCTTAGAGAAAATCTCCTCCTTAGATACATTATTCCCTAGGGAGCCCTCTTCCTTAAATATATTATTCTTAGAGGGATTCTCCTCCTCTTTATTATTAGATTTATTAGGGAGTATACTAAATACCTTAAAGCCCTTAGACTTTATATTATTCCCCTTATTATAGTTTAGGTTATTAAGGTCTATAACCTAGCATTAGTGCCTTATTATAAAGTAAATATTCTTTGCTAGAGTGTATTATACTATAGAGTTAGTAAGGACTCTTTTAAAGACTATTTATTTATAGTAATTAAATACTATATTAAGGGTAAAGATATTAAGATCTATTACTTTAGCTTTAACTACTCTTTAAAAGATAGCTAATTCTAAATTACCCTTAAGCTACCTTATACCTATATTAAGATTCTACTCTACTTCTCTAAAGGCTAGGCTATATTACCTTTTTTAGGTTTTATTAGTATAAACCTTATATATATAACTAACTTTTCGCGAATTTGCCTGCACCGCAGTAGCAACGTGGAATTAACTCTAAACCTCTTAAAAAGTGTAGAAAAAGAATCGCTATATCCGTTTACCCTTATCTCTAATAGCGCATTAGTGCTAAAGTGTAGGCATAGTAAATAAGGCAATACTAATAAATATTAATAGTAGAAACCGTAGCTTTATATAAAGCTACTATTACCTACTTATAGGTTAGGGTAGCTTTATATTAATAGTACCTTAAGTTACTCCTACGCCACTACTTATATATAAGTAAATACTAAATTACCTTATAGTTAAATATTATAAAATAACTAAACTTATACTAGCTATAGTGCTAGAGAGTGTATAGAATATTATTCTTTATATAAATAATATAGCCTTAATACATGCCTAATATAGCCTCCTAATGCCCTAAACCCTTACTAAAATAATAATATTAACTTTACTATTACCCTATAAGCCTATTATAGTTTAAAACCTTAAAGAAGTAGTAAAGTATATAGTTAAGAAGGCTATAAATATTAAAAATATACTAGCTTTAAGCTAGGCTAGTATTATTACTAAGGGGATCTCCTAATCCTTAGTTTAATAGATTTACTTTATAACTATAATAGTATCCCCCTAAGTTTATTATAAAACTATTATTAAAAGCATTACTATAGCTAAAGCTATTTAAAATTATTTACTTAAAGATACTATTACTACTATTAATTAAGCTATTAGTATTAATACTATAGTAGTAGCTTACTACCTTTAAAGTAGTAATATTATTATTATATTTTAAAATATAGTAAAGCCTTATACTAAAAATACTATATAGGTTAGCACTGCTTTTAAACTAAAAGCAGCACTAAGCTAATATATATTTAGTATTATTATTAAGGGCTTCTCTCTATACTATATATAGAACTAAGAGAGAGATTATATCCTCTAAGCCCTAGTTATAGCTAATAGTTAAGGCTCTATAAGGGTTATAGTATAAAAGCTATATAGCACTACTATACAATCCCCTTTTATTATTACTATTAATAGCATTAAAGTAATAAATAAGCTATACTATATTAATATTATCTATAAGGCTAAGATATTTAAAGCTAAACTCTATAATAATGCTATCTATCTCTATTAGTGTTATAGGTGTTTTAAATTTAGATATATTACTATACACTACACTATGCCCCTATAGTATAGCTACTATGCTATTAGTTATTATATAGAAGGTAAGTAGTCTTACTTAGCACTAATAAAAGCTATTTATAAATACTATATTAACTATTTAGAACTATACCTAGCATAGTTCTATATATATAATACTACTAATAAGCAATAAAACTATATATATACTATATACTTAATATAGCCCCTAGCCTTTACTAAACCCCCCCCTTAGTTAAAATAGAAAGAATAGACTAAAGTGCCTAGCTATAGCTAGAGAAGGGATATAAGTAACCTACTATTATAAGAGGCTTTGCCTTAGAAATAAATTAATTAACTATATACCTACCTTTCTAAATTAAGGCTAAAATTAATATAATATTTATAAGTAGCTATAGAAGCCTTTCTAAGCTAGTAACCTATAGCTACAGCAGCCCTAAACAAGCTAAGTCTAACCTAATATATAATATAAGGTATATAATTAAGGTTATATACTAAAATATATAAAAGAAAACCTACTTAATATACCTAGCGCTAAAATCCTAGCCTAGCACTAATATAATAGTAATATAGAAACTAGGGACTTTAAATAGTAAACTACCTAATTCTAGCCTTAGCTACTTCTAGCTTATAACTTAGGGCAGCTATACTATAATTTATATATACTACTAGTATAGACCTAAGGCATAGATAATATAGGCTAGTATAGACTAGTGCTTTATTATAATAGTAGGGCATAATATCTACTTTATTTACTCCTTAATCTATAAACCTAATTAAACTTTACCCTTATTTAAATTTATATTAGCCCTACCCCTTAATTATAATGTCTTTATTAGTAACTTTAACTAATACTACTTACTTTAGGACTATTATAATTAAACCTTAGTAGGATATAATATACTCCTTATATTAGTAAAGTAGTAGTAGCTTAAACTTATAATGCCTTAGGGTAAGGTAATATAAAAAATATAAGGAAAAAGGGATAGTATTATTAACTATACCTAGGCTACTTATAGTATAAATATTAACTTTCTAAAAGGCTTAGACCTTATTAGGTCTAACTATATACTATAGCTTATTTATATAGGCTTTAGCCCTAGGCTATATAGTAACTATCCCCCTTAGTTTAAATAAAT
>SRPU01000544.1:0-16939 GCA_018360185.1 Claviceps lovelessii | reverse complement strand
CCAAAAAAAAAAAAAAAAAAAGGCGAGAGAAAATAATGGTAGAGGTGGAAGGGAAAAAGGAACAAAAAAAAAGGGAAGTCAAAGAAGTCAAAGAAAGGACAGTGTCTGCGTACTCGTTTCTCGCAGTATTCCATGGATATGTACAGAATGGTCCGATATGACCGCTGATACCTGGCGCGCTTCAGAATATGTGCTTGACGCTCCCTATCTGCTGACAGATGGCCACGATTGCCAGCACCGGCTTCATCAGCGCTTGAACTATCGTCATCCGAGTCCTCGTAGCTCTCCCCATCCTCGCTATCATCATCGTATCCGAACTCTATAGCTGCATTGGACGACATAAAATCGAGGCCGCCGGTGCTTGCAGCAAATTGGATATCAATGCCTGCCGACTCCGCAGTTTCTCGTGTTTTTTCTTCGGTCAGATCGTCACTGGACGTATCGCCTTCGTTGTCAGTCACATCGGCCACCTCCTCAACCCATGTGTTGTAGTATCGGACCACGGCCGGATGGCTAAGTTGAGACAAAAGACGGACTTCTTTCAGAATCTCGGTCAAGCTTGCGTGCGAACGCTGAGTGACCTTCTTAATGGCGTAGATTTGTCCGTCCAGCTTCTTCCGTGCCTTGACAACTTCACCAAAGCCACCTTTTCCGAGACGCCCCTCCTCCACGAAATCTTCTGTATACCGCGAAATGACAGCGCCCCGTGTCGTGGAGTCGCGTCTGAGCTTGGCAGGAAGGACGTGTAGAGATGTTAATGAGGGCGTTGTTGAGACAGTGGCCGGGGATTCTTCGTGAAGTACCGGTGCGTCGGTGGCGAGAAACTCGCTTGATCCAAGCTCAAAGGGCCGCGGTCTTTTTTGCTTGTCATCTTTGAAGAAGCGGCTGACGAGTTCCTGCAGGGACTGTGACAGCGTCAACGATTCCATCAAATTTCTCGGCGATGAGTACTTTTGCAACACGTCCAGGCCAAATATCATCTGCACAAAGACAATACCAAACTCCCAAACATCAGTCTTGTACGTGTACTGCGGCTTGGACTGTCCAGCAATTTCGGGGGGCAGCCAGTAGGCCGACTTGGCAGAGCTGAGGCCGGGAAGCCCTGGTTTAGGGGTGCTGGCGCTGTGGATTTCTCGCTGATACCAAGCGTCGGACAACTTGGGTACAATCTCGCCCCTGGACTCACGAAAGAGGACTACATTGCGAGGATGGATATCTTGGTGCGCAATATTCTGATTGTGCAAAAAATTAAGAGCATCCAACAAATCCCTGGTCCACGATCGAACCTTGCCGATCTCGAGGTGACCTGCCAGCTCCAGCAACTCCTCCAGCGACCCTTTTTCCGCCATGGGCATCAAGATGCTCACAGTCCATGCATGTGCTGCCATTGGGTCCGCCGGCGTTCCGCTCTCGACCTTGAAATCCAAAACATCAACTAGATGGCGGTGGTGAATGCGCCTCATCGTCTTTAGATCCTGCAGCCGTGACTCGAGCGACTGGAGTTGTTTCTTGAATTCCTTGGCATCTTTACCGCCGCTCCGTAACGTGGCCTCCTTCAAGGCCAGAGTTAGGTTGCCTTGGCCGTTGGCCAGGATGGGCCTCACCGTATAGACGACGGTGACTCTGCCCTGTTGCGGATCACATTTGCCAGCAACAGACCTGAATGTGAGACTGTTACCGTCCTTATCGGTCGTGCTGCAGAGCTGATCAAAGTCGACTTGCTCGCCGTCGGCGGCGGAGTTGTCGCTGGGCTGGCCCGACATAGTATTGGGCCGTCTACTGACCCTTGACTCCTTGGCCTTTTGTCGCTGCCGATCAATTTGCAGTTGGAGCATTTCCGACATGACCCTCTCTTCCTCCTTTGTCTCTTGCAGTTTTTTGCGCTCTTCTTCTTCCTTTTGCTTCTGTGCCAAGAGGGCAAGTTGGGCTTCGTGCTGCTCACGTTCCTCTTCGAGGGATGGCAGTTGCTTACCCGAGGCCTCTGCCTGTGCTGCATCTTCTAGGATGTCACGAATGCCCTCGACAATCCGGTCCACCATTTCTTGCGGTTCCTTGGCAAACTCTCGGGGCTCGGTATCGATAAACTTTTGAATCTTGAACTGCGTCGCCTCGCGCAAGTCACTGACGTCTTTGAGGGTCAAGAGGGGCGGTGTCCTGGGATACGTCGCCGTCAGAACAAATCCGACGGTAGCGGCAAAATCACCGTCTGTCGAAGCCTTGACTCGAACATCAAATGACGGTTCCGTCTTCTGCGAAAAGGGACGTCGCCACAGTCAGCTTTTGCATTAGCGTAAGAGGCTGCACGCGCGCGCGTGTGTATAGAAGAGTGTCTGGACTGGACAAGGTAAGCATACTTACCTTCCATGCACTATGAGCACTGGTGTGCATCACAAAATCATCCCCATAGATGGCCTCGAGAGCCAATAGCTCGTTCTTCTGGAGCTCTTCATATTCAATCTTTGCTGTTGCATCAGGAGTTGTGGGCTTTAGACCCGGGAAGCTCGCATCATCGGTGGTCGAATCTTTGTTCGCGGCCCTCTTCGATGAACCGGATGCTTGCCACGGCATGGTTGCGTGAAGTCCACGTAAGTGTCACAGCCAAGGCTGTGACGCTTTACACGAAAGAGTCCATGGCTTTCAATGCTCGTGGATATCGGATGGTGGGGTGGGGTTTGGTGGGTTGGTGAGTTGAAGAAGGGGGAAAAAGGGAAAAAAGGAAGGAAAAAAAGGAAGGAAAGGGAAAGAAACGTCACGGATTCCAACATGGAGACGCTCGCGTTGACACGGCCCGTCCTCGTGACAATTGTTGACTCCATGTCGATGGCGGGGTCGTTGTAGTCGGTCGCAGCGCAGCGGAGGTGAGAAGCGGTCTAGTACATGTACAATGTGTACATTTGCATATACATCTGCATACGCGTTGATAGGTCTTGTAGGTAGGTACCTACCTAAGTACCTAGTATGTTGAGACTCGAGAGAATTCGTCGATACCCACAACCTTGAACGCCCACTTGCGCCACAACGACGGCTGTTGGTTGACGAGCAAGCTGCCAGGCCAAGGGCGGCGGGGTCGGTGTCCATCTTGATCGAACGTCTGGTGTCTGGCTGGTTGCTAGGAACCTGCAGCTGTGCCCGAGGCCCGCCGGCCTGCAGAAAGAGAAGGGCAAAATGCAAAATGCACGATTCACAGTGCACAGTGCACAGTGCAAACTGTAATCAATGTTCAATCGAATGCAACGGCAGGCACGAATCACGATGACATTCAGCTACTGGCGGGGACCCTGCAGCATACATGCAGCATTGAGCATGATTGCCAATGAGCATGTTGAGCCCTGAGCAATGAGCACTGAGCATGCAGAGCTGCCCCACATCGTCTTGTCTAACTTGGGCACGTCATGCAGACACCAGAACAGACCAGACCCAAAAGTAAACAAGACAAATCGCAAGACAAACACGACAACACTGCATATCATTTCTATCACAATTCGAACCCCATTGCTCAAGCCGCGTATTCGCGACTATTTTCTTCCGACGCATTGGCACGTCGATTTTATTTTATATTTTTTTCTTAGCATCTAGGGCCTCGTGTCTTCTCCATTGTTGATTCCGACATTGGCCACGACCATGCTGGGGTGGATGTTGAAACGCGGCGATCACGCGCCGGATCCCGACGATGGAGGTGCGCAGCGACCACGCAGCCTCAATTCACAAGAGACACGATTCTGACCATGATTTTCCATAGACACGACCCAGATCGATCAGCCAGATACCCCTGCCCCCGTCTTCGCAGCCAGGGCATTCAAAAGTGCGCTGTTCGGCACGCCGTCAAAACGGTCCCAGGCTCGTCGTCGACACTCACAAGGCAGTTCGTCAGCCTCGAAATCGAGAAGTTTGGGGACGCCTTTAAAACCTCAAGGGATTCTCCTTACCCCTGGCACGGGAGCTTCAAAGAGGAAGCGCGTTACTTTTGGACATGATGTTCCAGGGGGTTCAACCCTAAGCCTCGATCGAATCACGGAGCTAGACGAATCAATCGATACACAACCGATGCCAACGTCACAAGAAAACAAGAGATCCGAAGATGCCCTTCGCGTGTCCGACGATGACTGGGAGGAAGAGGACGACGAAGAGGGCGAGGGCGAGGACGAGGGCAACAGCTCTCGCGATGTCACAGTCGATTTGAACGAACCCCACTCGCAATCTGGCCAGTACTGGAAGGAGCAGTTCCTGAGATATCACCAAGAGGCAAGAGCTGAGATGGAGAAACTGCTCAAGTATAAGCAACTGGCAAAATCCTACGCTCAGCAAAAGGACGCCGAGGCCATACAGCTCGCCGAGAGACTACGAGACGAACAACAGCGCGTCATCAATATGGAAAAGAAGATTGCGGAGAATGCATCCCAAATTGCCTCGCACCGCCAGCAGTCGTCAGGGCAAGACCCTCCCGACCTGCTCGACAAACTTACCAAGCAAACAACTCTTGTGGCGCAGTACCGCCACCGCGTGCAGGACCTGGAGGCTCAAATGGAGGAATTGCGCACGCAACGGGACAGTGCAGCGACGACGGACAACGAGACACCACGTCGTCGGTACGCGTCAACCCCTTGTATATCGACAACACAAAAGACACTGACGGAAACGCGCCGAGAGCTGCGGCGGGCGCGATCCCAACTCAAGGAACTCGACTCCCTTCGAGACGAGGTGTTTGGGCTGAAGATGCAGCTCAAAAAGGCCGAACTACGACTGGCTGTCAACGAGAAGGAAGAGGCGCGTGCTACGAGCAGTGGTCCGAGAGCCCAGGAACTACGAACCCTGCTCAAAGCTGCCAGGGACGAATCGAAGCGCAAGGATGACGAACTCCGGCAGCTCAAGGCGGACTTTCAGGCATACATGACGGAGAGCGAGGCTCGTGATGCGGACACCAAGGCCGTCTTGGAACGTGCCCATGCCAAGATTACTGAATTCAAAAAGGAGGTCAAGTCGCTCAAGGCTACGGGCTCTGGTGTGGGCGCAGGCGCAGGCGCAGGCGCAGGGGCGGGCGGCGCAAGACCACATAGCTGGCACTCAAACACAATCAATAATGACGCCGCGGCCGAAATCAAAGAGACCAAGTCAGACGAGCTCATGAGACGCAATGACAATGCTCAGGCTGCCGAACGACGAAGCTTGGACGGATCAGCGGGTGTGACACGACATCGTGCACAGCAGCGAACACTGCGGGAAAAGTTCAGGGATGATGCAGCAGCAGCTTGGCCCCCATCTCAAACGCAAGCGTCAACTGGTACAGCCGGACAAACAGCTTCTGAAAAGCCTAAGTGGCAGCCGTTTGTGCCTCGGTCACCGAGGAATCGAAGCCATTTCTCTGACGACGTGGCAGTTGCCAAGGACATTGTGCCGCCAGAACTCCCCATTCTGGTGAAATCGGAGGATCGGGATACTAATGCTGCTGCTGCCGCTGCCGGTGGTGGTGTTAAAAGTGGCCAAATTGACCTGTTGTCGACTCGATTTGCGCGGCTCGGGGGTCCTGGACCAAATAACCACATGGTCAATAGCTCCATGATGGGAAGCACGTCAAAGAGCAACCTGCCCCCGGAGAGACGAGCAGCAGCTCGTGCAAAGATTGAAAAGAGCATGGCAGAGAGGAAAAAGCTGCGCACTCTGGGGGGTGCTCCTGGCAAGGAGAATTTACGGCCATGAAGTTATGGACATGCGGGCGGTGTTTGTAATTTTCGTCAAAAAATTGGTCTGTATTTCTTTTTTCCTTCATTTTTCTTTGTCTTTTCTTTTCTTTTCTTTCTTTCTTTCTTTTTTTTTTCGCAAGGTTTTCGTTTGAAGGGTCGAATTGAGCATGGAGTTCTGGATACGGGTAGCTCTTTTCTTTTTGTACAAGTCTACAAGCCTCACTAGCAATTTATTATTTTCTGCTCTCGTAATCGAATCGAATTATGCATATATACATATGTATGGGATATGGGTGAATCGATGGGAAACAAGACGTTTGCAGAAACCACCACACAGACTCGCCCCCCACATATGCATGTACGCACACACGCACACATCGTCACCTAGACGTCGCATGACACGACGCCTCCTCTTATCATCGACACCGTCCGATACAGAGAATGGACGGCGCTTCCTCTGAAGATGAAATCGAACACGAAATCGCCGAGCTAGAAAAGCGGCTCGCCGCCGCCAAATTGCGTCTCAGCAAGACAGCTGCGCACGCCGCGGCACCCTCATCTCAAAGCCCTCCCATGAACACAGCCCCAGCCACACCCGTCGACTCGCCGTCGCACTTCCTCCTCCTGCTCTCCGACTCGCAGCTTCCCATCGGCTCCTTCGCTTTCAGCAGCGGCCTGGAGTCGTATCTCGCGCACAGTCTCCGCCGCCGGAGCACCACCACCGCCTTTTCCTCCTTCCTGGCCCTGTCGGTGTCGTCCTTTGCGGCGACCACCCTCCCGTTTGTGCTGGCCGGGCATCGAGACCCCTCTTTGCTGGTCTCTCTAGACGACCAGCTCGACGCGGCGGTTGTGTGCACGGTGGGGAGGCGAGCCAGCGTCGCGCAGGGCAGGGCCTTGTTCTCGATTTGGGAGCGGTCGTTTCGGAAGACGCTGCCGGCTGTGCAGGCCGATGTGTCGTTTTTACGAGAGTTTGGCGCGCTGCTCAGGCGTGGCAGCGCAGTAGTAGAGGGTGCCCGGCAAGACGAAGAAGAGGATGACGATGACGACGACGACGAGGAGGAGGAGGAGGAGGAGATGCCGCCGCCCGTGTCAGCGCATCTGGCGCCTCTGTTTGGTGTGATTTGCAGCGTCTTGGGGCTCTCGACGCGGCAGACGGCGTATGTGTACATGGTGAGCCATGTCAAGGCGCTGGTGTCGGCGGCCGTGAGGGCCAGCATGTTTGGGCCGTACCAGGCGCAGATGGTGCTGGCGGGCGGGGAGGTCCAGAGCATGATTGCGAGGGTGATTGAGCGGGAGTGGGAGACGAGGGTGGATGAGGCTGGGCAGAGTGTGCCTGTGATGGATCTATGGATGGGGAGGCATGAGATGTTGTACTCGAGGATATTCAACAGTTGACACTGGCAGTCTGGCATTGTCGTAGCTCACACTCCTCTCTCTGCTTGTTCTTTTTTTTTTTCTTTTTTTTTTTTCAGTTTGTTTCCCTTGGACATTTAGAAAGGACATGTCTGTCATGATGGTATCATTATTAAGAGAGAGAGAAAGAAAAAAAAATTACATAGTGTACACGGAGCCGTGCAAAACGCACAACCATCCTATTCATCACTGTCGCTGTCATAAGATACAAGGGGACCCGAGGGAGCAGCCGCCGCCGCATGGAGTTTCGGCGCCACGGCCATTTTGGCTCTACTCAGAGCCGCCAGCGTGCTTCCGGAAAATATGCCACTCCCGTCGTCAGGAGCCCGAGCCGTCGACGTTGCCGGCGGCGCTGCAGATGACGACGTCTGGGCGCCGTTTTCGAGCATCAGCGGCTCCTGGTAGTCCACCGTCTCGAATCCCTGCCGCCCAATTGGGTTCACCGCGTTCTGTCCCCGTGCAAAGTGCACTGAATCTGGTGCTTCGTAGCCCTGTAACCCATACCCGCTCTCGATGCGCCTTCGCTTCCGCGCCTCGGGGTCCTTGCCTTCAATCTCTGCCACAAACTCGGCCGGTAGCGCCCTACGGACCGCCTCTGCAGCTTGCTCCTCAACCCTACGCGCTTCTCGTGCCTGAGCCATCGGGTTGGGGTCGGCGGTGGCCCACCGAACGTTGAGAATTTCGTCGTGGTCCAACGATTGATGGGCCATGGCCTCGCGGGCGAATTGTGCGTTGGCCTCGTTGGTGTATGTGATGAAGCCGACGCCTCGCGAGTTTAATACTCGAACTAGAGAGAAAGGAAGGAAGGAAGGAAGGAACATAGGCGTTAGCACAAGACAGGTTCTCAATATCCGTCCAGACACAACGCCGAGCCAAGCAGATGATGATGATGGTGGTGGTTACAAACTTCTTTCAATCTGTCCCCATTCTGCAAAGTGACGCGATACAATCTCTTCAATGTCGTCCGAAACATGAATGCGACCCACGTAAATGGTCCTATTTTGCCGCATGAAGCTTCCCACGCCGCCCATATCATCTCTGTAGTCGCTAAACTTTTCTCGCCCAAAACAGTCCACGTTTGGGTTGAACAGGTCAAACGTCCCCGGTATCCGATGCAGGTTTGTGCAGTCCTGGCCAAGCGGACAGATACCCCGCGCAAAGCGGAGGCAGAAATAGCTCCCCGTCACCTTGTCGGCCAGCGTATATCCGCTGTCCCTCGCCACGTTGCACCGTCCCTTGGCCTTGGTCTGCTGGTAAGCCTCCCGGTCTCCTCCCGCCCACTTGTTGAACCAGATGTTGTATGTTGTACCGGTTTGCGGCGGCGGCTCTGAGCCAAATTCGCTGGGATCCATCTGTACTCGAGCAGGTCGCTTCTTCTTGCGTATAATCTTCTTGACCACTCGCTTTTCGCCTGTTGTGGCCACCGCCATGGACTCATCCGGGGCGCCAATGCCATCGGTCGCGGCCACTGCGACGCTCTGCTGGCTTTCCTGGTCGGCCATTTCGACTCGTCCCTCGTTGTGTATTTCTCTCTCTTTCTTGTCGATGAGGCTTTATTGAGAGAGGGGGCCGGGGGAGGGGGTTGGTCCTTGCGAAGGTGCTTTATCTGAAGAGGGACAGACGAGACTTGGGGGAAGTTTAAAGCTTAGAAAGCTGGACAGGATGTGGCGTTGCGACGAGGCTGGTGGTGGCGCGTAGTCGGCGAGGTGAACAAAACGGCAGGCGGTGAATATCTTTGCGCACGTCAGTAGGGGGGCCCCGCCATGTGTGATTCTGCTGATTCTGCTGGTTCTGCTGATTCTGCCGGCCTTTGTCAAATGGTCGACGGATCGTTCACACCACCCCACCCCAATCTCGAAATCCATCGCGAAGACAGACACGCACCACCTATTATCAATCCCCAGTTAGTGTCAGAGGAGAAGACGGCACGCCGTCTATAAACAAAGGGGAAGCCAACATGGTCAATATAACGGAGAAGATCAAGGAGTGCGTTTTCCAATCCCCCACAACCCCCTTGGAGCTCCATCGGACACTGCCTGATAGGCTCAACCGAATCAACGAAGCTAAGCATGAGAACAGGATCGAGGATGAGATGAAGAGGACTCAAAGTACGTACAGTTCACTCTGCCGTCCATTTTTCTTATAGAATTTGTATTATATTGTCTTGAACTTTTTTCGTTCTGCACACATTTCATCCACACGCGCGCGATTCCGTTAAGCTAACACCGCCGCAGAAAATAAAGCCACAGGTATTCTACACCCTGCCCTCACTGCCCCGGATTCCAGACTCAACTGACGCGCGATCGTCCCCCTCCCTCCTCCCCCCCCGAGAAAAAAGAATATCATCTGGGCTTGTTAAAAGGGTAAATCCCTTCATTCCAAGCTCCCGCCCGCGCAAAACTCACACCCTCCACCACCAGCAAACTTGCGCGCCTCCGCGCCCAATTACTAGAACCCGCCCCGGGCGCCGGCTCCGGTGGCGGTTCCGGCTTCGATGTCAGCAAAAGCGGCGACGCGCGCATCTCTCTTGTCGGGTTCCCATCGGTCGGCAAGTCCACCTTTCTCTCCAAAGTGACCAAGACGCGCTCCGAAGTCGCCTCGTACGCATTCACCACCCTCACAGCCATCCCGGGCGTCCTCGAATACGGTGGCGCAGAAATTCAGCTCCTCGATCTTCCCGGCATCATCGAGGGAGCTGCCGAGGGCAAAGGCCGAGGCCGTCAAGTCATCTCGGCGGCCAAGACGAGCGATCTCATCCTCATGGTTCTCGATGCGACGAAGCGAGCAGAACAGCGAGCTCTGCTAGAAGCAGAGCTGGAAGCCGTTGGCATTCGACTCAACCGCGAGCCTCCGTATGCCAATTCCTTTTCTCTCTTCTGCCCTCATCTTTTTTCTTTTTTCTACGTCCGCTAACACATCCAATCTCCTTTCCTTTCCTGTCCCCTCTCCCCTCCTCTACCAAAAAAAAAAAAAACAGTAACATCTACCTCAAGCCCAAAAAAGCAGGTGGCATGAAAATCACCTTCCAAACCCCCCCCAAGCACCTCGACGAAAAGATGCTCTACAACATCCTGCGCGACTACAAGATCCTCAACTGCGAAGTCCTCGTGCGCGACGAAAACGCCACGGTCGACGACTTTATCGACGTCATCATGAAGGACCACCGCAAGTACATCAAGTGTCTGTACGTGTACAACAAGATTGACAGCGTCTCGCTCGACTTCCTGGATAGTCTGGCACGGGAGCCACAGACGGTCGTCATGAGCTGCGAGCTGGATCTGGGCATTCAGGACGTGATTGAGCGGTGCTGGAAGGAACTGCGGTTAATGAGGATATACACGAAGCGTAAGGGTGTGGAGCCCGACTTCAACGAGGCCCTGATTGTGAGGAGCAACAGCACCATTGAGGATGTGTGTGACCGCATTCATCGCACGCTCAAGGATACCTTCAAGTATGCGCTGGTGTGGGGAGCCAGTGCGAGACATATTCCTCAGCGCGTGGGTTTGGGCCATGTTGTTTCCGATGAAGACGTGGTATACATAGTGACGGCATGGAAGGCATAAATGGAGAGCAATTGCCTGAAATCAACGTTGCATCAACTAAACCTTTGTCGCTTTATTTTTTAGAAGAAAAAAACACAGTGTAGAACAAGTCCCACATTCATCGCAATCCAGCAACATATAAGAATTTTCAGTTTCTGAGTATTATTTATCATTTCGTCGCGTGTGGTTATGTATATCCGTAACGCCGGTTTCTGTCAAAGAAAAACCCTATCCGAGGTCCCATGTCCAAAAACAGCTCAAAAGTAGCCCTCAACGATGTCGTAGTCAAAGGGAATGAAAGGATAAAGATAAAAAAAAAAAAAAGTCCCATGTCAGGGCCGCACGCAATAAAAAAGAAAGATTTTAGACAAGGCAAGCCCGAGTCCAGACCCTGACGACTGACCCCCCGAGACAAGGAGAAAAAAAAGAGCAAGAAACAAGAAGATGGAAACGCAAGAAACCCGATTTATTCTCCAATCGATCGCGCCCCCAGTGCATTTTCTTCAGTGAGTTTCTTAGCGCTCGCCTGAGCAAACAGCGACTTGGGCTTGATTCTGCACCCACAGAGTCAGCAACAGTGTTCTTTGGGGAAAGTCGAACAAGACAGGGACAAAACATACTTGCTAGCATGCTTATTTCTCAAAGCATGAATCTTGGCCGTGCAAGGGCTCATGATGTCATCAGACGGAGAAACGTATTGTTTGGTCCTGTAATACAGCCATTCATCAGTTCAACATGCTGGCGACAAACACGTCCCGCTGGGGACAGCGCCCTCTCGACAGGGACCGCCACGGGACAAATGAGGGAAAGGGACAAAAACGTACGGCTCAGCAGCCATCTTGGACTGAAACACCTGGCGGTGGTACTCCATGCTCTTGACGTCCTTGGGCGGCTGTTGCTGCTCCACGGGAGCGTTGACGTCCTTGTCGCCGAGAATGCCGGACATTTTAATATTTTTTTTGTCGCCTTCGGGTTCCGTTTTGTATCGAGTTTCAATATGTCTGTCGAGCAAGAGGCAAAACTGTTTCGCTGGTGTTGTCGGGGACGACCAGTCTTGGTTGGAGAGATGTTCTGTTCTGCGTGCCGGAGCGACGATGAAAATCTGACGACAAGAATGATGAGCAACGAGCTAATCCCGAAGGACCTTACTTTTGTTCTCTTGTCGCAGAGAAGAAGAAAAAAACGTACCGGATACCAATTAGTGTGTTTTTTTTTTCTGGGCGGGTTTTAGCGTCGTGGTGCAATGTGTTTGGTGTCTTTGTTGTTGTTGTTGTTGTTGTTGTTATTGTTGCTGTTGCTGCTGTCAAGAGGAGGTCCGGGCTTGTTGTTTGCACTTTGTTAGACGCAAAGGACAACTCCAAGGTGGCATGCAGAGGAAAAGACGGGAAATGCTCACTTTTTGAATGGTGATGAGGTAGTGCGGCGTGGCGGCAAGGTTTCCCTCCCTGTGAATGGGTACATAGAACCTGCGTGGAAGAAATCACGCTGGGTTCTTGTAGAGTCTGTTGGCAGGGCAACAAGAAGGGCTGCGGGCGGGATCCCTAGACGGGGCCGGGCGCGCACTCGCGGGAATGTGGAGAAGGAACGAACCAGAGATGACGAGTAGCTTGTTGCCGCCAGGTTGGCAGGTGTCTGCCATCTGGTGTCGTCAACTGGGAGACAGGATCAGAACGGTTCGGTTTGTAACTTTGTAGATCGGACGCACTCCATCGAGTCCGAGGCATTTCGTCACCGCAACACCCCTCACGACGGCAACGGCTGGCATTTTCGTGGCAATTCAGTCGTCATCCCGCAGTTTTTCGCTCAGAAAATGTCTTGCGACGCCCACGCGAGGTTCCGGGGAGTGAGGAGCAAAGGTGCCGGAGTGGGCGTCGGTAATGCATTCAGGGCGATGGGTTTTACGCTGCGGCCGACGATGTCAAGGGAATTTGTCTCATCCGCGGACCACGATACGTTGAAACTGGAACTGTGGTTTCTGCAACGCAGTACGCCTCGGTATGGAGTCAAGACTCAAGAGGCTGAAACAACAATGGATGGATAACATGTGTTATTCGGACACAAACACCGGTTTCATGCAGCATCCCAGTTCAGCTCTCCTCGTTTTTCACGCCATCGGGTCAGAATCGCATTCTCTTGATCCTCCTTTTTTTTACACTCTTGTCCCTGTTTTCTTTATTTTGATTTTTTTTTCTATTCAAATCTTGGCTACGTGGCGAATCCTCGCACCCGGCTGAGCCGTCTGAGTTCCGTACTTCTTCATCAGCTCCAACGTCTTGGCCTGCTGTCTCTGAATCTTCTCTGTGGCCTCCTTTCCGCGCTTGTTCTCATTTCTGCCCATCTGCTGCAAGTGCACTTCGTCGGGACCATCGGCCAGACGCAGGGTGCGGATGCCTGCCCACGAGCTGGCCAGCGGAGTGTCCTGGCAGACACCAGCACCGCCATACGACTGAATGGCGCGGTCAATAACGGTGAGTGCTGTCTGAGGGATCAGCACCTTAGCCTGGGCAATTTCCTTGAGAGCCTTCTTGGGGCCGAGCAGGTCTATTTTGTGAGCGGCATTGAGGACAATCAGACGCGCGGCGTCGATCTCAATGCGAGACTTGGCAATCCATTCAAGAATGACGCCGTGCTCGCGCAGGAGCTTGCCAAAGGGCTTCTTGCGCTCGTCGTTGACGCGCACAAGCATCCAGTCGAGAGCGACCTCGGCCTTTGTGTTGGTTTGGTGTTAGTTGGATGTTGCTTGGTGAGTGCCGGCAGGATGGACAAAATGAATCGAAAGCTATCTTGACAGGGAGGGATTTGAAAAAAAAATTGAAAATAAAAAGAAAGGAAGAAAGAAAAGGGGGGGGGAGGCAGAAGAAAACATACAGCTCCAATCGAACGCATGGCGTGGTGAATGCGACCTGGTCCCAGACGACCCTGGATAATCTCAAAGCCTCGTCCCTCGCCGAGAACCATTGCGCTCACAGGAACTCGCACGTTGGTAAAGGTCAAGTGTCCGTGGCCATGGGGTGCGTCATCGTATCCGTAGACCTTGAGCATGCGCTCGATTTTGATGCCCGGCGTGTCGACCGGCACCAGCAACACCGACTGCTGCTTATAAGGATCCTTGTGGTTCTTATCCGTCTTTCCCATGATAATGTAGACCTTGCAACGAGGATCACCGGCTCCGCTAGACCACCACTTCTGCCCATTGAGCACGTATTCGTTGCCGTCGCGTCGAATGTCCAGCTCAATATTGGTCGCATCCGACGAAGCCACCTGCGGCTCCGTCATGAGGAAAGCCGATCGAATCTTGCCCTCCATCAGCGGTTTCAGCCACTGCTGCTTCTGGGCATCGTTGCCATACTTGGCCAGCACCTCCATGTTGCCCGTGTCGGGAGCCGCGCAGTTACACGCCTCGGACGCGCTGCGCGACCGACCAAGCCATTCGGCCATGATGCCATACTCGAGATTCGTCCAGCCAGGCGATTCCCGGTAGTGGCCCTTGGGCAAGAACATGTTCCAGAGACCCAGCTTCTTGGCCTTGTCCTTGAGCTCTTCCATCACAGACGGGTGTGTTTCCCAGCGGGCATCCCCCTCGCCGACCTGGGCCTCCAGGACAGGATCAGCTCTATGGAATCGATGATTAGTCTCAGACCTTTCAGGTCGTATTTTCATGGTTTTATGTGTTGTTGTTGTTGTTTTTTTCGGTGGTGTTTCTTCTTCTTCTTTCTTCTGTTCAGTTGTTTCAGAAAAGAACAAAGGACGAAGAAAGACGCGAAACAAAAAGGCCCAAACCGTACGGTATGCATTCTTCTTCCACAAATTTGGCCACCACATCAATCATACGTTTGGCCTCCTCGCTCACCAAATGTGATATCTAGAGAGAAATTGAGAACCATTTAGCCATGAAAAACAAAGGAACCCCTTCCCCTCCTCCCCCAAAAAAAGAGGGAGAGGGAGAGAGAGAGAGGGGGGGGGGGGGGGGGGGGGGCGAAAAACCGGGAGCATTCCAACAAACAAGATGCTTACCACGGCAGGAATCTTGTCCGTCATGACGGAGGACAGGCTGGTGCAGGCGGCTCGGGGAGAAATACCAGTTCCGATGAAGGATGAAGTACTGTGATTAGAATTAAATGTCGCTAACCATAGAGCCTATTATGTAAAGTGAGACGGTGATGAAGGAGAGAAGAGGACGGGGGGGAAGTTGGGTGAACAGATCAACGTCAGTGACGGAGTGGTCGAAAAGAAAGTGTCACTCCATGGTCCATAGATTGGAAAGCCGAGGTTCTCGAGCGGCCGCTGCCGTGTCGAAGCTGCTCCGTCTCCCAGAGTCCCCAACCTGGGTGGTCGTGGCCTGGGGGCGAAACCGGGGTTGTCGCCGCAGGCCTCGGCCAAGGGTGGGTCGAGTGGTCCACGCGGAGTCGGAGCTACCCTACAACACATCGGGGAAGAGAGGCCGATTCTACAAATCACTCTACAAATCCAGCTTCACGGTGTGTGTCCAACGCTCTTGTCGAGCTGTATAGCCTGTCCTTTTTTTTTTTTTTTTTTTTTTTTTGTGGCAGAAATCACATCCATATGTGTAACCATGTAGAACATTGCTGTGCGCGTCACCGGTCTGGACTTCTGTAGCTCTAGCATAAGTCAGACGTGACACTGCACAACACACACCGTTACGTCCAGCCAGCCGTCATTATTCAATCACGGTTTAACAGAGTGCGACACAATGCAGTACAAAATACGTGGAAGAAGACGAAAAAGAAGACGAAAAAGGCCATGTATAACAAGAAGGAAAAGAAGAGAAAAAAAAAGAAACGAAAACGAAACAAACACCCTGATGCAAAATGACCCAAGACAAAAAGCAATTCGACACTTTGTATTCTAGTCCGCATGACGACCCCCCCCCGTCCATTCCCAAGCATTACAGGTCTCCCTGCTCTCTTCATCCATGGGTATGCTGTATTCGACACCCACTCGACAAAGAAGAAAAGCCCTCTCCCACAAATACAATCTGCATGTCGAGCCACAACACGTCGTCCACCGTCCTTTAGCACGCGCAGCCGTCTCGGTCGTTGTCGAGTGAGATATTGATGGGATCGTCAAAATCGCCGCTGAACTCTTCCGACTCTTCTTGGGCGAGGGCATTTCGAGCAATGACTGAGATCCAGCACGTTAGCACACCGAGAGGACAGTGACGCAGAACAGACATGTGGGGTGACTTGCCCTCGAAAGCTTGGTCAATATTGATGGCCTCCTTTGCACTCGTTTCGAAATAGGGGATATCGCCCTTGGATTGGCAGAACGTCATGGCGCGTTTGTTGGAAATCTGTGCATCTTGTCAGTCGCCTTTGCGCTCGCTGGCATGGATCAAAGATCAGGTTGGCGCCGTACCACTCGCTTGCTTTCTTCCACATCAATCTTGTTACCGAGAACAACCTGCACACGATTAGATCTAGATGCCGCCGTGGGAAACTACCAACGTGTCAAGCACGACAGGACCGCAGTGACGTACAAATGGAAAGTTGGGAGGATCTCGAGGCGACGCCTGAATCAAGAACTCGTCTCTCCAACTCTCAAGCGCCTCGAAGCTCTTGGCATTGTTGACATCGTAGACTAGCACGCAGCAGTCGGCGCCGCGGTAAAAGGCAACTCCCAGTGATTGGAAGCGCTCCTGACCGGCCGTATCCCACAGCTAATACATGTACATTCGTCAGCAGAGCCGCCCGTTGACCATTGTTTCGTACTGAACATAAGGGACAAGGCGAGGCAGCCGGCAGTAGGGGCAAAAAAAGAAGAGAAAGGAAAGGAAAAGAAAGGAAAGGAAAGGAAAGGAAAGGAAAGGAAAGGAAAGGAAAGGAAAGGAAAGGAAAGGAAAGGAAAGGAAAAGACATTTTGGAACCCACCTGCATGGTGACCTGTCTATCATCAACCATGACCTCTCGCGTCAGGAAATCAGCGCCGATGGTGGCCTTGTAGCTTGCACTAAACTTCTTCTTGACCTGCACGCAAGCGTATCAGCATCATTTCTAGACGCTCTCGGACCGTTGCACCTCAAGAAAGAAGCTGCGGCCATTCATACATATTGGTTCATCAAACTCGTCTTGCCAACACCGCTATCTCCCAGGATAATAACCTAGTTGTGTCGGGTCAGTTATTTCTGTCTGTGGTGGCCGAGCGTCCGTTCGTCCGTACGTCGCGAGAGCCTGATATACCTTGAGAAGGACCTTCTTCCGTGAAGACATGGTGAGATTTGTTTCTTTTTTCTTTTCTTTTTATTTTGTTTTTTTTTTTTTTTTTTTTTTTTTTTTTTTTGGCGAGAGG
>SRPU01000543.1:0-16943 GCA_018360185.1 Claviceps lovelessii | reverse complement strand
ATAAAAGTTACTAAAGTAACTTAAAATAATATATAAACTACTCCTAAGGGTAATTTATTACTTTACTATACCTTTACTAACCTATACTAATTCTAGTTTTATAATATACACTCTTTTATAATACTAGTTAAGTTTAGCTAGTAGTATATATTTATATATAGTTAGAACTAGCGTAAGGCTACTCTAGCACTATAGCTAATACTATTATAGTTATATATAGGTTTTCCTCCCTACTCTAGGGTTTGTTCTATATAGTTTTAGTAGCAGAGGTACTAGCTATTAGGCTTAGCCTAACTAGAGTATTAAATAATAATAATAATAATTAAAGCTATAGCTACCTTAGTTTTAATAAAAGCTTTTATAATATAGCTTTAATGTTATTAATAATTATTTTTAAATATTTAGTTTATTTAAAAATAAATACCTTAGCTATTTTTTATATTTTTTTTACTGATAGCTATAAAGATATATGTTAATGTTATACTATAATTAATTATACTTTAATTTACTTATATATATAATAGCTATATCTTTTATAATAAGTATTTCTATATTAATAGTAATAGTAATATAAGTATAAGCTATTATTATATTTGTTTAAAAAAAAGAGAGGTTGGATCCGGATCTATGAAATTAGAATTATAAAGGCTTATATACTTTTACCAATATTAATTTTTATCTAAATTTACTTTAATATACTTTTCATTATAGCTTATAATAAATTTGAACCTTTAAAAAATAAATAAACTAAGCTAACTATATTATATAAATACTAAGTTAAATTAATATTATATTTATAGTATATTATTTTATAAAATATATAAGTTTACTCGTTTTTAAATTAAACGTAAAGGTAAATTTATAGAATGATTTTTAATACATTATATATATAGCCTTAAGGTAGCTCTATATATTTTTTTACTATATATTTATATATTAAAATATTTTAATTATTAAAGAAACCTATAATTAATATAAACTAAGCTACTTAAAGTTTAATATATAATAAAGTAATATAAAGTGAAAAGTAAATAAACAAAATAATGAATCTTTATAATATTTTTATAATAATAAATAAAGGGCTAGTTATTTTATTATTAAAAAAAATAAGTAATATATTTAATAGTAAAGAAATAAGTTTATATTATTATTTAAATAAAGATATTTATAATAATTAAAGTATAAGTAAGCTGTTTATAGTAAATAATATGAAAGGCTATTAACATATTTAGTTAAAGTAATAATATAATATTACAATAATACTATACTACTTATATAAATTATATTAATATATTTAGTATAACTTTTATAAATTAATATACTTTATTACTTATTTATAAGTTAAGTAATAATTTATTTAACTTAATTCTATAAATAAGCTAACTTATTATTACTACTTTTATAACTTTATTAATAATATTAAAAAGTAAAATAAAGCACTAATTCTTTACTTTTTATTACTTTTTTAAAATCTTGTTTTACTTATAAAAAATAATAACTTTTACTTATAAAAATAAAACTAAGTAATAGTTAATATAATAGTATATATTTAATAAGTAAATAAGGATTTTAATTAATAGTTTATTATATACCTTAAGGTAGCTTATTAAAAGTTTATTAATTTTAAATACTTTTTAATTAATTAGGCTTTTTATAATATTATTAATTTTATTAATACTAAACTAGTTCTTTATTAGAAATATGGTAGTATTAAAATAGCTATTTAAGTTATTTAATATATTATTTAATTAAGCTTAAGAAAAAGAAATAAAATACTTTATTAAAGTAGTAGCTTTTTTTTAATATATTTTAATAATTATAATATATATACCTTTATTTTAAAATAAAAATAGAATTTATTATTATTCTAATAATAAGCTATTATTGAGATGGATTCAAGCTAGCGGCTTGGATCCTTAGCGGAGGAGAAGAGGGGTGCGTAAGGAGACCTATTATAGCTATAGGGTAAACCCTATAGATATATACTATATATAAAGTGTATATATAGCAGAGGGGGATAGTAGTCTTTCCTTTCTCTTTATAAATAATAATAACTTTATTAACACTAGATTGCAGTAGCTTTCTAGGCTAGTCTATAACAATTATAAAGCTAAACTTATTATTTGAATTTTTATAGGTTTTTATAATAAGTAATTATAGCTTTAATTACTATATATTAAGTATTATAATACTTATTATAAATAATTAAGTTTTATATTTAAACTATATTAGTTGGAATTTCTTAATTTTTCTTAATATAAAATACTCTTTATTATTATAATACCCTTTTAGTATTTTTAATTACTATTTTTATATAGTAGTTTTATTATAAATCTAGCTTAAAATTACTTTAAAGCTCTATTAAAACTATTAAATTTATTATAAATTAAAGCTTAGTTATTATTTACTTTATATAATAATTAATTTCTTAAAAAGGTAAAGTAATAGCTTTATAATATTAAATTAAAACTATATTATAGCTTTTATAATAATTAAGTTATTATTTATATATAATTATTTAAATTAAAGTAAATAGTTACTATATAGTTAAAAGCTAAAGCTAATATAAATTAGCTATAGTATATAGTCAAATTTAATAAGGTTTAATTACTTTAAAAAGTTAATATTTATATTATAACTAGCTAATATATAATTAATAATGTTATTTCTTTTATTATATATTCTTTATATTACTTTATTTTAAAGTATTATAAACGTTAGTTATATTTACTTTATTAATATAAAAAGTATATTATATTTTATTAAGGTTTAATTATATTAGTTTTAAAGTAAATAATATTAATAGAAAATATTAATAAAAATACTATAGTTAATAGATAAAGCTAAGGTAAATTTAATAAAAAGTAAAATATCATTAAGTTTATAAATTAAAAAGTATATCAAGTAAATATTATATTTAGCTATTATAATAAAGTATTAGCTTTTACTTCTTTATATTATTTATAACTTAAGCTTATATTAATAATATATATAAACTATAGTTTAGTTACTTTAAGTTATAAGCTAAAAGTAATTAAAGCTAGGGTTTAGTAGTTTATTATTTATAGTCTCTAGTTTTTATATTATTATTATATTAGTTTTAAGTTAAGATTTAAGTATTAAGTATATAAGGTAGTTCTTCCTTTATATATTTTAGTATATAATTTTAATTATATACTTTATATTATATATTAAGTTAAACTTAGCTTATTAAAAGCTATAATAGTTATAAGCTATTAGCTTAAAAAGGCTTTTATAGCTATTTATTATTATTATTTAATACTCTAGTTAGGCTAAGCCTAATAGCTAGTACCTCTACTACTAAAACTATATAGGAAAAACCCTAGAGTAGGGAGGAAAACCTATATATAACTATAATAGTATTTACTATAAAGCGAAAGTAGCCTTATACTAGTTTTAACTATATATAAATATATACTACTAGCTAAACTTAACTAGTATTATAAAAGAGTGTATATTATAGAACTAAGATTAGTATAGGTTAGTAGAGGTATAGTAAAGCAGCGGATTACCCTTAGGAGTAGTCTATGTGTTATTTTAAGTTACTTTAGTAACTCTTATTAGGCACTATATTAATCCCTTACTATTCCCCTTAGGCTACTGCCTCCTTACTAAAAACCTTCCACTAGCTTCCATGCCTTTGCAGCGTTAGCTGCGCTAGCCGGCGGCCGGCTGTTAGCAGACCGACCGCTAGCTAACCGTTAGTTTTATTAATCGCTTCTATTGTAAGTATGCCCCTAATCCTTCTATTGCAGCGGTGCCGCTACGTCGCTGCCTCTAACTAACTATAGTAATAATAAAGATGCTATTTATAAACGAAATTATTATGCTAAGGGTAAGTGCTAATCCTAACCTAATACGCTACTACTACTAACCTATAGTATAGCTAGGCTAGCTAAAGGACTAGCCCTATAAGGCTTACTTAATGTAAGCTAAAGATATTAAAAAATAATACTATTACACTAAAGATTAGTACTTCCCCTAAGCCTATATTACTACTATCTTTAATTTATATAGGTACTAATAGTATATACTTTAAGTATATAAAAGTAAAAAAAACTTATTTAAATATAAGTGCTTTACTCTTTATTTATATTAGTAGCTAGTTAATAGCTAATTAGTATTATAATTAAACTAAAATATTATATTATACTAAGAGACTATTAAGTAAGTAATAAATATATAGAACCTTTATACCTTTAGGGAGCTTATTAATATAAATATATTATAATTTAAATATAATATTATTATAATACTAGTGTAATACTAACTTAAAGGTAAGCTAGGGAGTATAATACTACTTAAAAAAAGGTATAATAACTTATAAAGAAGGTAGGGATAGCTACTATAATAGTAATATAGCTATTTAGTAATACTATAGTAATTATAGCCTTAACTTTAGTTAAGAGTAAGATACTACTATAGGCTTACTATATTATTAATATACTAAAGAAATATAATAATATTTTATAAAAAATCTATAGGCTTTATTTAATTATAGTATAAAGCTATACTAATAAGAAGGAGAAAGGGGTAAAGAAAAAAAGGGAGGAGAATAATAATAAGAAATAGAGTTAGGGCTAGTATAAATATACTATATTTATGATAATTTATTTTAGCTACTGTTTTTTATTTTTTATTTAATATAAATTATATATTAAAGTATTCTAAGCTAATTATAATATTACTATAGCCTTTTATTACTTCTACCCCTATATTACTTTAAATGCCTTACAATATTAAGTTCTTAATATCTTTAGCCTATTATTTTTATAAATTATATATAAGCCTAAACTAGGGAATATACTTAGTTAAAATAAGCTATTTAGTAAGTATAGCTGCTAGCTTATTCTTTTTAAAGGCCTTTTTAACCTTATATTAGTTATATATTAGTAATATACCTATATTTATAGGGTAAAAGTAGTTAAAGTTTTTATAAGAAAGTAGGATATAGTAGTAGTTTTTATTATTAATTTAGTAGCTATATAATAATAAATCTACCTTAGAAATAGAGTAGTAGTAAAGAAAGCTATTAAGCTTAATTTATTTTATATATATTCAAATAAATACTATAAATTTATACTTAATAAGGCTAAAGTAAATATAAACTATTTTAGTAGTAAAGGTAAAGTTAAGGTTAAGCTTTATTACTATATATTTAATATAAATTTAGTATACTTATATAGTAGCCCTTTTTTAATACTAATAGTTTTTTTATTTTAAAGTAAAAGCCTTAGTTAAAGATAGCTTTAAAGAATAGTTAAGGGGCTAGTTTAAAAATAATATATAGTTTAGGCAGTTATTAGAATTTAAGGGGTATTTATACCTATAGTATATAGATTTATAATAAAGTTAGGCTATTATTACTATATAGGTATTTTAAATTTTATTAGCTATATTATTAGCTTTAATTTAATAATAAAAGTAAAGTAAATAATAGTTAAGGTATAGGTTAATTAAAGCTATAGCTAACTTAATTTTTATAAGGGCCTATAGTATAGCTTTAAAGGCATTAGTAATTATTCTTAAGTATTTAGTTTACTTAAAAATAAATACTTTAGCTATTTCTCTTACCTTATTACTAACTACTATAAGGGTATAGTATAATTCTATACTATAGGTAATAATACTTTAAATTACTTATATATATAATAAGTATATATTTTATATTAAATATCCCTATATTAATACTACTAATAATATAAGTATAAGCTACTACTATACTAATTTTAATTTAATCTAACTTTAGTATACTTTTTAGTATAGTTTATAATAAATCTAAACTTTTAGAAAGTAAGTAAATTAAACTAGCTATATTATATTAATAGTAAGTTAAACTAAAGTTATAACTATAGCATAGTATTTTATAAAATATATAAGTTTACTTTTTTTTAAATTAAATTTAAGGCCTAACTCTTAAAACTAATCTTAGTAAATTACCTATATAGCCTTAAGGCAGCTTTATATTTTTTTTATTATATAATTATATACTAAAATATTTATATTATTAAAGAAGCCTATAACTAATATAAACTATACTACCTAAAGCTTAATATATAGTAATATAATATAAAGTAAAAAAAGAATAAAGAAAATAAAGAATTTTTATAGTATTTCTATAGTAATAAATAAAGAGCTAGTTATTTTACTATTAAAGAAAAGATAGGTAGTATATTTAGTAGTAAAGAAGTAGGTTTATATTATAATTTAGGTAGGGATACTAGTAGTAATAAGGATATAAGTAAGTTATTTATAGTAAATAGTATTAAAGGCTACTAATATATTTAGCTAAAGTAATAATATAATACTACTATAGTACTACGCTATATATATAGATTTTACTAATATACTTAATATAATTTCTATAGACTAATTTGCTTTATTACTTATTTATAGGTTAGGTAGCACTCTACTTAACTTAGCTATAAGGGTAAGCTAACTTACTATTGCCGCTTCTATAACCTTACTAACTATACTAAGGAGTAAGATCGGACGCTAGGCCCCTGCCCTTTACTGCTCTATTAGGGTCTTGCCTAGTTTGTAGAGAATAATAACTTTTACCTACTAGAACGGGGTCGGGTAGTGACTAACGCGGCAGCACACAGCAGGTGGGCAAGGGTTCGTCTTTTATAGCTATTTAGAAATAGTATATTAACTTTAATTAGAATTTTAAAAGGTAAATATATAGTTAATTAATATACTTTTATAATAAAGCCTTTAATAATAATAAATTATTTAGATTTTATTCTTAGCTATACCTAAGTACTTTAGTAAAGTTATTTTATTTTAGCTAAAAAGAAGGTTTTATAAAGGCTAGGGGCTATATTAAATATATAATATATTCTTAGCTTTATTACTTATTAATAGTATTATACATATGAAACTATATAAAGTATAGTTTTAAATAGTTAATATAGTATTTTTATATAGCGTTTAATAATATTTAGTAAAACTACTTACTTTTAAAATAATAAGTAGTAGTATAATAGCTATACTTTAGAGATATAGTATAATATATAGCTATATATTTAAATTTAAAGTCTTTATAATACCAATAAAAGTGAATAATATAATTATAAAGTTTAGCTTTAAATATCTTAGCTTTATAAATAATATTAATATAATATAGTCTATTTATTATATTAATAGTATTCTTAAATATAATAATAAAAAACTATATAGTAATACTATATAGCTTTTGTATTATAATTTATATAAAATCTTAGCTTATAGCTATAATTAAGGCTTGAAGAATATAGTTTTTTTTTAGTTCTATATATAGTATATAAAATGGCTTTAAAGAATAATACTAAATATATATTAGCTTAGTATTACTTTTAGTTTAAAAGTAATACTAATTTATTTAAAATCTTTAATATAAGGCTTTATTATATTTTAAAATATAATAATATTATTATTATTTTAAAAATAATAAGTTATTATTATAATATTAATATTAATAGCTTAATTGATAATAGTAATAGTATTTTTAAGTAAATAATTCTAAGTAGCTTTAGCTATAAAATACTTTTAATAATAATTTTATAATAAACTTAAAACAATATTATTATAATTATAAAATAAACCTATTAAATTAATATTAAAAGATTTTCTTTATAGTAATACTAACCTAGCTTAAAGCTAGTATATCTTTAATATTTATAGCTTTTTTAATTATATATTTAATTATAAAGTAGTTTAGTATTTTCTTATATACTAGTAATAGCATAAAAGTAACTTAAAGTATTATTAATATAAAGCTACTTTAATTCAAAAGTAAGTAATAATAACTGTATATAAAGCTATAGTTTTTATTATTAATACTTATTAATATTACTTTATTTACTATATCTATACTTAAATACTAATATATTATTAAAAATAAAGGTATATAAATATAGTAATTCTTTTTTTATACTTTTTAAGAGGTTTAGAGTTAGTTTTACATTGCTACTGTAGTGCAAACAGATTTGTAAAAAGTTTGTACTACTATTATTATTTAGTTTTGGACAATTTATAGGCCTCTATTAAAAACCTTTATTAAGCTAATAAATATAGGCTTTAAAAATATTTACATACTTTTTATTTAATATTAAAACAAACTCTAAATTTTATATACCTTTTCTCTTTATTATTGTATTGTATTGTTTATTACGCTAGCCGTCTAAGCAATTTATGCTTAGCCATATCTAGAACCTCTGCTCCTGAATTTTTATTTAGTTAAGGAAAACCTTATTAGGTTACTAATTAGCTAGCAAGCTAGCTAATTAGTTAGTTGCCTAATAGAATAACAAACCTTACTAAATATATTTTTTAATAACTTCTTTAAAGCCTGCTTTTCTTCTATAAAATCCAGTTTCCTTTAAACTACCCTCTCTCACTATTTTATTATAACCTTCCCTATGTCTCTACTTTTATTTCCTTATTCTATATTTTTTCTAGTAATTATAGCTATAAACTAGCTCTATAACCTAAGAGCTAGGGGTATTCTGCCTATTTATAACGTAGGAGTGGCTAATCTACATTGCTTAGTAAGCTAGGATAAGTGGGGGGACTAGACCCACTTTCCTTTATTACTAAGCTACTAATTAGCTAGTAAAGCCCCTACTTTTCTAGCTAATTAGAGTCTAGTTTTTCCTTATTATACAGCCCCCACTACACTAAGGAAAAACTATGCCCCATGCAGGAATCGAACCTACAACCCCCTACAGTTCTTGCTTACGTAAGAAAAGTGACGAGGTTTTCCATAACGCTTGACCACTGCGCCACGGGGTTTTCTCTTTATTATATTATTAAGTCTATACTTAAATTAAATAAGTATAAAAGACAGCTTATAGTTTTATGATTCTCTTATATAATAATTACTAAAAGATTTAGAAAAAAAGTATCAAAAATAAGAAGTTTTCTAAATTTTAGTCCTTTATAGAAGTATTATTAATATTCTCAATACAGACGTTGTTTATTTTAGAAAAACCTTTTAACTTTAAAGAATTAAACCTTACATTAAAAAGTCTTAAAAATCCTTAGAAATCTGAATAATAGTAATAATACCTTATTGTAAAATCAGAAAATTCTACTCTACCTAATTAATCTTTTAATAACCCTTAATTTTAACCTAAATGGAATACTTTCAGGGTTTATTTCTTAAAGAAGAGATAAATCTTTTGAAAACACTAAAAAAATGAAATTCCTAGTTATATAGAGCTAGAATCAAAGGATGATAAAGAGGGTTTATTTTTTAATATTTATTTTTTCTCTTTTTCTCCTTATTTCTTTACTTACTTTCTTACTGTATTTTCTCTGAGTTTATTCCTGATTTTTTTCAACTCTCTTAGTAATTTTTAATTAATTCTTTTACTACAAGAATATCTTATTTTAGTAAGGTGATAATATTTTTTTTCTATTTTAAGTAGTATAGCTTAGAGGTCCCTAGCTATACTAGTGACCTTTGGTGTTATAGAAAGTACTTTTAATACTAATTGTAATATTATTTGCAAAAATAAGAACTACTTTATATTATAATACTATTAAGGAATGAGTATGATAGAAGAATTTGTAAATCAATTACTAAATTACTTATATTAGGTAATAGAAGAATTTTTAAAACTATACCAATATATGATGTAATTTTAGTAATTTTAATGCTAATCTAAAATAATTGAAAGAGATAGTATAGAATCAATATCTAATAATATACATTTTAATAGCCAAAAGAGTAAAAATAAGTTTAATTACTAAGTTTATATCTAGATTTATTTTATTCTATATTATTATTATTATTCTATATTATTATTATTATTATTATTATTATTATTATTATTATTATTATTATTATTATTATCATTATTATTATTATTATTATTATTATTATTACAAAATGTATATTTATGCTTATGAAATACTAGCTTTAAGCCGTATAGTCTGTTTTTTAATTCCTCATTTACTTAAAAAAGGGCTATATTTCTATATAAAAATATTATTAAAACATAGTTCTAAGACAATTATTTATGTTGTTTATTTGAAAACTCTTTATCAAAAGAAATCTACTTATCTTTTCTAAAACATTTCACAAAATATAGTATAATTCAATATAACAGAACATAATATAACATATATTATCTTACATTTAATATTAATCAAAAAAAGGAAATATAATAAAAATATGTAATAAGCTTTAATAATACTATATTTTATTATAATATTATAAAATCATAAGAATTATGTCTAATAAAAAACTATTATATTATTCACTTAAACTAGCTTAACTATGCAATCTAAAAATTATGTTAGTTGTATAAGGTCTAGAACGAAATTATGGAAATACCTAGGATCATATTGTTTAAAATACTATAATAAGATAATTAGGTTTAAATTTATAGTTTCTATCAAGACCCATTCTCCACCTACCTTTACATAGAAATATATTTTATATTGTACGTAATATTGCTTCTGAATATAATATTAAATATAATATATAGCTAATGAATAAATATATTATATAATTATTATTCATTTACGCTATCTAGCTTTAGCAATTTATGCTTAGCTATATCTAGAACCTCTGCTTCTTATGTTTTATTTACTTATAGATAAACCTTTATTAGGGTACTAATTAGCTATTATATAATTGCTTATATAGTATTACTAATTAGTAGTTACCTAATAGGATAAAGAGCCTAACTAAATATTTAAGTCTTTTTATTTCTTAGAATCCTAAAATTCTAAGTCTAATTTTCTTCTATAACTATTTCCTTTATTATTCCTACTCTATTACTCTAGTTACTCTTTAACCTATTAATTCTAGTAATTATAGCTATAACTAGCTTAGAACCTAAAGAGCTAGTAGGTATTTTTTACCTTTTTATATAATATAGAAGTAGCTAATTTATACTACTTAGTTAGCTAGAATAAATAAGGGAACTAAACTTACTTTAGTTTTTACTTACTAAGCTACTAATTAGTAAAGGAAGCCCCTACTTTCTTAGCTAGTTAGAGTTTAGTTTTTCTTTATATACTACCTTTATTATACTAAAAAAAACTATACTTTATATAGAAATTAAACCTATAGCCCCTTTATAGTTCTTATTTATATATAAAAAGTAATAAGGTTTTCTATAACATTTAACCACTAGGCTACGGGGCTATATAATATAATATAACTATAATATAGATATAAAACATCTAAAAAAAATAACACAAACTTATATTGCAATGCTCTGGTAAGCTGTAAGCTAAGGCAAAAGGATATGCATTAATTAGAGTTAGCAAGCTCTTAGCAATCAACATCTATATTAGCTAGTCTTTGCTAGGGTGAGTGCTAGAGACAGGCAGCTGCACTCGGCCTAAGGCTATGTCAAAGGCCTGGACAATTACAATTTTACTCTAAAGCTTCTTAAATAATACTAATATACTTGATTATAAATATACTGTAAAGCAAATATAATCTTGGATTAAAGCTATAATAGTTATTTATAAAAAATAAATACTGACATTTTTCTTTATAAAGAAGTGAATATATCTCTTTGCTTAGAAATACTATATTATAATAATACTGCAATTATTAATTTAGTGACCGTGAAATAGGCTCTTATGTCGACATCTACTCCCACTATATACATGTGATACTAAATTGTTAAGAAATATTTTATCTCATTTCTAAATCACTATAATAAACTAAGTTATTTAGTAAAGAAAATTATAAAGGTCTAAATTTATTATAAATTAGACTTAAAGGTATATTATAACTAGGTTATAACTTATAATACAATTAATTTTGTAATGCCTTACTCTTCTATATTACTTAATAGACACACTAGGTTTAGTAGTGAAACTTTTTTCTTATAAATACTACTTATTTTTCAAAATCATTCTAATTGCGGACCATATAATGACTTTTGTATAAGTCACTCCTGACCTTGTTATAGGCTAAATTTGTGATGTTTCAATAATCCCACCCTTAACACTTACTCCCTATCACAACCTCTGTGCTCTTTTCCACCGGATACGACATAAACCTCAACACAACAGATCTCCTTATTGGGCGGCTGACCTGTCGGTCACGAACTTCCTAGGAGGTAGGCAGCAAGATCAAAGCGCCTGGTTCAATCTAGATGAAGGTTTTCAGAATGAAATCCGGACTTGAACGTGTCGTGGCCTTGGCACTGCTCCTCCTGACTTGCGTAGCCGTCGTTGCCAAGCCTACAGCTTTGGATATTAACAGAGCCAATGTTGCCTCTTTCCCGCTATTGACGAGGATTCGCAGCCGCGCGATAGTGTTTTTATTTGGTCGTCGTCCTACGCTTTCTACGGACCGTAATCAAATCATGAACGGCCTACGGGCCAAGTACGCGAACGAAATCGTCCTGCGCTTTAACGTCACGACGTCTCAGGATGAGAACACTCTTGCCGCAGCTGCAAATCGGCTTTTATTGGACGTATGGGCAACCTCGCATGATTTTGTCGACATACGACTGCATCGCGATGAAGTGAACCCCCTTCTGAGTCTTCTTACTCCTTCATTACGCTCGGCCCAGACTCTCATTCCAGATCTCGCAACGGCAATTTACAGCTCTCTACCAGTTTACGACCACACCTATGATGACGAGGGTTCTTTCAAATTTGCCACAGCACTAGGCCCTGTGCCATCATCGACGCATGCCGGAGACCACCTTTTTTTCCACGACTATCAACCACTGCCAGTGATCGTTCGTTGGATGCGGCTCCTGGAAGCTATGTTTCCCTCGTTTGTTGAGTATCTATCCATCGGCACATCGTTCGAAGAGAGAGACATATCAGCTCTGCGTCTCAGGGTCCCTCAGACTGTCAATTCGACAAGCCCACGGAAAACGATAGTCGTTGCTGGTGGTATCCATGCCAGAGAGTGGATATCAACTAGCACTGTAAATTACTTGGCTTGGTCGTTCATTATGTCATTCGAAAAGGATGCTAAGGTCACAAAGCTTCTTCAGGAGTTCGATATTGTCTTCTTTCCAACCCTCAATCCTGATGGCATGGAATATTCATGGCAAGTAGATCGACTTTGGAGAAAGTCACGACAGGAAACAAATATTCGTTACTGTTCAGGTCTCGATCTTGATCATACATTTGACTTTGGTTGGGATGGTATTCCGGCTCAGGCTGATCCTTGTTCCGAGGATTATGGAGGCGAACAGCCTTTTCAGGCCGTGGAATCCATGCAGTTCGCGCGATGGGCTCGCAACGAAAGCTTGAACAATATTCAGTTTGTTGGACTGATCGATCTACATTCGTACTCGCAGCAGATTCTCTTCCCGTACTCTTTCTCCTGCGAAGCAGCCCCACCCAATATAGAGAACTTGGAGGAGGTGGCAACTGGAATAGCTAAAGCGATTCGCATGGCAAACGGCCATTTATACTCAGTCGCATCTGCGTGTGAAGGTGCCGTACGAATGAGACCTGGTCCCGGACAAAATCAGTCCGCATCGCGCATGGAAGCAGGAGGTGGTGGGTCGGCTATTGACTGGTTTTATCACACAATGGGTGCTCATTTCAGCTACCAAATCAAACTACGCGACACCGGTAATTATGGGTTCCTTTTGCCCAAGGAACAGATAGTGCCAACTGGCGAGGAAGTCTTCAGCGCCATGAAATATCTTGGGGATTTTCTCATGGGAAATAACGGCATAGAAGGATTACCGGGGAGCAAAGAGAAAATTACCCACACTGATGCGGTGATGCGAGAAGACAAGAACGGTTCAGATCATGAACTGAAGAGGCGAATGCTTCAGGAATAATTGTTGCGAGACAGTTGAGATCATGAACGCCATAACAATAGCAGTCATTTGGTAAGCTAATTGATCCTGAATGATATGCGCAGGAGAGGTTAACAGCCCCCCAATAAGGATCCTGCATGTCTACCCAACTAGCCACACACTTGGCAGAGAATGGATTTCATATCGACGTGCAGCGGTCGTCAGCTTCAAGATGCAGATAGACAATGCAGAACCCGCACCATCGCTTTCAGTGTCGATGGTGTCGGCATCTTACGATGGGCTAAACGTTTATTATAGAGATCCAAGGAACAACCAACATTCTACGAGCCGGATGATCGACGAATTAGCGTATGCCTGAAGATAATGAGTGCGAGGTATATTCCAGATTGCTTCCAGGAGGCCAGCTGCGAACGGAATTTATACTTTGTCACCGTACTAAGATAGTAGTTCGGTTCTTCAGTGAAATTTCATGCCTGCACAATTAGTAACCAGGATAATTCGGGCGTTCGGAGTTTTTTGGCCAATTCAAAGCCATAATCAGGTTGCCTAATAAAGCGTACAGTGGGTATAAGTAATTCTAAACATTTTCAACTTAAACTATATACCCTTAAGGTACTATATATCTCTACATATTTAGCTATAAATAAACTACAATTATATAAATAATATATTTTATGCATTTTATATTAAACAATATACTTAATACTTTATATATAACCTCTTTTTAGTGATAATTATAGCTACTTATTAGTTATTTAATTAATAAGTCTTAATAAAAACTTTTTTAAACTATTATAATAATAAGTTTTAAGTTTAAAAGTTAGCTTATATCACTTTTAATATATTATAAGTAGAAATAAAGCTTATAGACTTTTTCTGTAAATAATTGCGAAGAGTTTCAAATTAGGTTAGGATTAGTAAAGTGTTATAACCCACAACGCATGTACCAATTTAGTCATGAATCTTAACAGGATTAGGGGGAGCTTTAATTAGCGTGAAAGCATGTATGACATAGCCACCCACAATGGGGCGCGCAATTGGCCTTATAGGGTCTAGAAGGGCGTAAGATGGTAAGGCATATAGTGCCCTTACTATAACTTAGCTATATGCTAAGAAAGTATATATTTATATAATAGGGTAGAGATTTATACCTTTTAGTACTACCCCTTTTTTAGTAGCTATATAATAGTATATTTCTTATATCTTAGTTTTTACTTTATTAAATAATTATTATGGACTGGCCTAGAGGCTACTGTAATCCAGCATTAATGAAAATTTTATTACTCTTAAGGAGAGAGAGAGGAAAGGGAGAGAGAGAGGTATTTTATAGTCTCTCTTAATACTATTTATTTATAAATGTTATGGACTAGCCTAGATAGCTACTGCGATTTAGTGTTAATAAAGTTATTATTATTTATAAAGGGGAAAGGGAGACTACTATCCCTCTCCTCTATATATACGCTATATATATAGTATATATCCTTAGGGTTTACCCTATAGGTATAATAGGTCTCCTTATATACCCCTCTCTTACTTTATTAAAAATCTAAGCCACTAGCTTAAATATATTATATAGCCCCTTTACTTACACTACCTCCTAGCTAATAGCTAACTAGTAGCTATTTAAGTAATAATAATAATATAAAACTATTAGTAATATAATTTAATAAGTAAAACTATTATATTTTAATTAGTTATAATATAGTACTTATTAATAATAAATAAACTCAAAAATAAAAATCCTAAAATCCTAAATTAGCTAGCTAATTATATACTAGCTATTAATTATAAATATTTTATTTAGCCTTTAGGTTTTTATAAATATAAATTCTATGTTATTTCTTTACTTTATTTTTTATTAATACTTAGGTTTTTATTTAAAAGCTTATTATTATTATTTTACCTTTAGCTTACCTTTATTTCTTTTTTTATAACTCTTTATAAAACTAGAAAATTTTTAATTTTTTTTTAATATTAATTCTTTATTACTTTTTATTAAATTCTTTTAATAAGCTCTTTTACTTTTATTTATTACCTTAGGTATACCTAGCTAAGTATAATAAAAATATAGCTACTATTATTAATACTCTCTCTTCCCTTTTTTTATCTTTAAATAGCTATTATATTTTAAGCTACTATAAAGTAAAAAGTAATTTTAAAAATAAATTATTTACCCTTATTAACCTTTTTAATTTAAATATATAATATTTATTCTATATTATATATATAGCTAATAATAGCTTATTTTTATATATTTTAAGCTTAGTATACTTTTATAAAAAGTATAAAAAAAAAAACTATATATATATAAAATACTACTATATTTATTTAAAGCTTTACTTTATATTACCTTACTTATAAAATAATAGTAGCTATTTATTATAATAATACTATAAAGATATTATATATTCTTACTTATAATACTATTAATAATAAAAAGTAAAAAATTATATTAACTAAGCTATTTAAAGCTTTTTATATTTAGTTTATAGCTACCCTATATACTATTAAAAAGTATATTATATTTATAATAGCTATTAGTCTCTTACCCTTATTTACCTTAATTTATTTAAAGTACTTTTAGTTTATTATTATTAAAATACTTAAATATTCCTTACTTATTATTACTATTAATTTTACTATAATTTATTCTTTAAAAACTAGTATTAACTATACTAATACCTAGCTATTTAAGGTATAGTATTAAGTTAAATAGTTAATACTTATATATTAAGATTTATTTATTAATATTTAAGTATATTAAACTATTATATTTACTTTTTCTTTACTTACTAATAAGTATTTATATATATTTATACTACTTTTTTTTTATTAATTTTTATAAAGTTATATTTTTTTTTTTAAAAGCTTTTTTAAATTTATATTAAGCTTTTTTAAAAATCTTTTTAAAGTTATATTACTTTCTTTTTATAATCTTTTTAAAAGTAAGCCTACTTTACTAGCTTACTTTAATTTCTTAAATTTATTTTAATTACTACTTACTTTTATTACTATACTATTATTATTACCTTTAGCTAGTTTTATTTAAACCTAAGATATAATTAGCTTAAAGCTAATAAACCCCTTTTTATTTATTATAAGCTAAAAGCTACCCTTACTACCTAACCTTAACCTATCTTTTATAGCTATATTTAATAAATAATATATAAA
>SRPU01000542.1:0-16945 GCA_018360185.1 Claviceps lovelessii | reverse complement strand
AAAAAAAAAAAAAAAAAAAAAAAAAAAAAAAAAAAAAAAAAAAAAAAAAAAAAAGGGTTTGGGCAAATGCAGATGTATGAGTCGAAGGGGACGGAACAAACACCACACAACCGACGAAAATCTGGTCGAAAACAGACGCAATCATGGCCATGATTGACGTCTCGAGGCAGACGAGGTCGCTCCTGGCGGACGCGACCGTGTTGCACCATCTGCCCCCCGAATTGCTCAGTATCATCCGGCAACAATCGACTGCAAAGCTGCTGGACGGCGTCACGCAAGCAGCTCTTTGCTCACCACTTACAGAGCATGTCTTTGTGCATTTCGAAAATGTGTTTCCCGACATTTGTGCGCGCTGGATCATGAACGCCGGGCTTCCTTCGCTTCGCATCAGAATCGCATCCTCATTTGCAAGGCTGTTGCCCTTTGCGCCGTATTTGGTCTCTTTCTTGCGCTGCTCCGGCGGTGATTATCCTAGCGGCTCTGATGAGAGGCGGCCATCGTCACCTGTGCAGCTGCTGCTTTCAAATTATGATGAGAACGTGTTATCGGGATTGGACGAAGCAGATCTTCTAGAAAGTCTCGTTACGTTATGGAGATTATTGAATTTTGATTTTCAAACTTATAGCCCTGCTGCATCAGTGTCGTACATGCAATGTCTATTCACGCATGGGAGCCGTCCGGTGAGGTATCTGGCGATCCGGATTTTCTGCATGCTACTTCACGCATCGGACTTCAGACTCGAAGCTCTGATCGACTGCTATCTAGGCAAGCAAGAGGCCGTCGTCGGTCACGTCGATGGTCTGGATGTGGATTTCGGCTTTCTGTCACTGTTTGAGCAGGAACGGGCGCAAAAAGTCCTGGCTTTGCGGGAGCAGGTAAAGAAGGAAAAAGCCTCCCTGCAAGAAGACAGTCAAGACAGTTGCCTTCAAAGTCTCACCCCATATACCATTTCGTATGGCGAAGCCGTGCTGCCCAGGCCTCATGGGCCGATTGGGGACCCATCATCGCTGGTAATGACGAAAACGACAACCAACAACATGGAGCGCTTGGCAACCTTGCTGCGTGACGATGATCCGATTTTGCTTCATGGAATGGCAGGGGTTGGCAAGACGTCCTTTGTTCATGAACTTGCCATGCAGTTAGGCAAGTATTCAGACATGGTCACACTTCACTTGAACGAACAAACCGATGCGAAAATGCTCGTGGGACTATACTCAACGGACTCCAAACCGGGGAGTTTCCAGTGGCGCCCCGGCGTCTTGACAACAGCAGTAAGAGAAGGTCGCTGGGTTCTGATCGAAGATCTCGATAGAGCACCTACGGAAGTTCTGAGCACGCTGCTTCCTCTGATCGAGCGAAAGGAGCTACTGATTCCCAGCCGTGGGGAGAGAATAAGGGCCGCCACCAGTTTTCGACTGTTCGCCACGGTGCGGACGTCACGAGGCCTCAACGGGCGAGAAAACTTGCCTTCGCTCGTCGGCATGCGATTCTGGCAACTCTTCTATGCTGAGCCCCTCGCTCCGTCAGAGGTGGAAGAGGTTGTCCTAAAAACATACCCCATGCTTGGAAAATTTGTTCCCGGAATCTTGGCCGTCCACAATCGGCTATCGCAACTCAGCAGAAATTTCACCCTCATGTCCCGCGGGAAAAGCGTCATGGATCGGCAGGTAAATCTGCGTGATCTGCTGAAATGGTGCCGCAGGTTGAGAGAGTGCCTGCTGGCTGCTGGCTCTACCAACGGCGACGAGCCCATCAGTGAGACAACGCGGGACTGGATGTTTATGGAGGCCTTGGACTGCTTTGTCGGCAGCTGCCCCGATATTGAAATCGGAAAGCACTTGACGTATGCGATCGCGGAAGAGATGCACATGTCCAAAGATCGGGCGGACCACTACCTGTCTGTCAATATACCCCCTTTGGACGAGACTGAACGAGTTTTTAGCATCGGACGGGCCCAGCTTCGGAAGAAGAAGTTGTCATCAGCGAGATTGCAGAGATCCAAGCGGCCGTTTGCAAGCACAGCACATGCAAAAAGGCTCCTGGAGCAGATTGCCGTGGCCATCAAACATGAGGAGCCTGTTCTGTTGGTGGGTGAAACAGGTATTGGAAAGACGACTGTTGTACAGCAGCTTGCAGATTCTCTGGGCCACAAATTAATCGCCGTCAACTTGTCACAACAGAGCGAGGTTGGCGATTTGCTTGGCGGCTTCAAGCCCGTCAACGTGCGCAGTTTGGCAGTGCCCCTGAAGGAGGAATTCGAGGATCTGTTCTCGGCCACGGGAATATCGGCGTCCAAAAACCAAAAGTACTTGGAACAAGTTGGCAAATGCTTTGCGAAATCCCAATGGTCCAGGCTGTGTAAGCTGTGGAAGGAAGCGCCAAAAATGTTTGTCAAGATCGTGGCTCAACTCGAGACGCTTCACGTTGAGCAGGATGGCATGCCGCAGGATGGCTCAGAACAACCAGCGAAACGACGGAAAACACAGTCCAAACTGCAGTCCCTCGTAGAATTGCGGCCTCGTTGGACGACTTTTGCCCAAAAGCTAGACCAGTTTGACATTCAAATATCGGCAGGATCCGGAGCATTCGCATTCAGCTTTGTCGAGGGCAACCTGGTCAAGGCTGTGAGGAACGGCGACTGGGTCTTGTTGGACGAAATCAACTTGGCCTCTCCCGACACCCTGGAGGCCATTGCGGACTTGCTCACCGGGCCTCAGGAACGACCTTCCATCCTTCTTTCTGAGACGGGCGAGATTGAGAAAATCGTGGCGCACCCAGACTTTCGCATATTCGGTGCCATGAATCCTGCTACAGACATTGGAAAGAGAGATTTGCCGATTGGCATCCGATCGCGCTTCACCGAGCTCTACGTCAAAAGCCCCGACACAGACCTAAAAGACCTCCTCACGATGATCAAGACCTACCTCGGAAATACCAGCACGAAGAACGACCAGGCTGCGGATGATATTGCGCGCCTCTACATGAACACAAAACGAATGGCACAAGAGAAGCGGTTGGTTGACGGCGCCAACGAGGTTCCTCACTTCAGCTTGCGTACCTTGACCCGGGTACTTAGCTACGTCGCCACCATTGCGCCGTTGTATGGGATTCGTCGCGCTCTCTATGAAGGGTTTTCCATGGGTTTTCTGACCCTCCTTGACCGCGACTCGGAGAAGACGTTGCTGCCACTCATCTACCATCACCTTCTCGACAAGCACGGCAACCCGCAGTCTCTTTTGTCACAACCCCCGAAGCACCCAAACGATGGACGTCAATACGTCAAGTTCCAGAACAAGAATCGCGATCGTCACTACTGGCTTTTCCAGGGCGAACAACCGCCAATCGAACGCCAAGATTACATCATTACTCCCTACGTCGAGCGCAACCTGTTGAATCTGGTGCGAGCCACATCCACGAGGCGATTCCCCGTTCTGATTCAGGGGCCCACATCTGCGGGAAAGACGAGCATGATCGAGTACCTCGCCAACTTCACCGGCAACAAGTTTGTTCGCATCAATAATCACGAGCACACTGATCTTCAAGAATACCTAGGGACTTATGTATCGGATTCGGATGGGAAGCTGCGCTTTCAAGAGGGCTTGCTCGTCCAGGCTATGCGGCAAGGTCACTGGATCGTGCTAGATGAGCTCAACCTTGCACCAACCGACGTGCTCGAAGCATTGAACCGACTATTGGATGACAATAGGGAGCTGCTCATTCCAGAAACCCAAGAGATAGTCCGTCCGCATGAGAACTTCATTCTTTTCGCCACTCAGAACCCCCCCGGTCTGTACGGCGGCAGGAAAGTCTTGTCACGGGCATTCAGAAACCGTTTCCTGGAATTGCATTTTGACGACATTCCGGAGGATGAACTGGAGTATATTCTTCAGCAACGAAGCCGAACTACATCACCTCCTGATTGCCGCCGCATTGTGACTGTGTACAAAGAGCTGTCTAGGCTTCGCCAGACGAGTCGTCTCTTTGAACAGAAAGACAGTTTTGCCACGCTGAGAGACCTATTCCGATGGGCACTCAGGGAAGCAGATACAAGGGAAGAAATCGCGGCACACGGTTTCATGCTCCTTGCGGAGAGAGTTCGCGTCGAGGAGGAGCGTGCTGCTGTGAAAGACGTCATTGAAAAGGTCTTCAAAGTCAAGATTGATCCGCGCGACCTGTACTCTGCTTCGAAAGCCCCCGAGTTGAAGGCGATAACCGAGGCATCCAATGCACAAGGCGTGGTTTGGACACATGCGATGCGGAGGCTGTACGTGCTTGTCTCCCGAGCTTTGAAGAATAACGAGCCCGTCCTCCTTGTCGGTGAAACTGGCTGTGGCAAGACCACTGTGGTGCAACTGCTAGCGGAGGCTCTCAAACAAGAGCTGCACATTGTCAATGCCCATCAAAACACAGAGACAGGTGATCTGATTGGATCTCAGCGGCCAGTTCGTAATCGTGGTGCCATTACCGAGGCGTTGAACGCGGACCTGACTGCACTTCTCGAGTCCCTGGGTCATGCTGCTCCCACGACGCTAGACGAAAGACTGGCAGCATACAAGGCTCTCGATGCGTCAATAACGGACACTATTCCTCAGGCTGTTCGCGACCGCATAGCAGCAAACGAGACCAGATCAAAAGCCCTCTTCGAATGGTCCGATGGAGCCTTGGTGGAGGCAATGCGAGGTGGTCATTTCTTCTTGTTGGACGAAATCTCACTAGCAGACGACTCTGTCCTGGAAAGACTCAATTCCGTCCTGGAACCACAAAGAACGTTACTGCTGGCAGAAAAGGGCATCGACAACTCATTTGTAGTTGGCTCTGATGGATTTCAGTTCTTCGCCACGATGAACCCGGGAGGTGACTTTGGCAAGAAGGAGCTTTCGCCTGCACTGAGGAACCGATTTACCGAGATCTGGGTACCACCGTTGTCCGAAAGTGATGACATTTACGAGATTGTGAAAACCAAGCTCACCGATCGATCAAGACATTTGGTGGATGCCATGGTGGACTTTGCTCACTGGTTTGCCCAGGCTTTCCGGCCCATGGCAACCACTGCTTTTTCAATTCGAGAGATTCTTGTCTGGGTGCAATTTATCAATACCTTTGAAGCTGAGAATCCCCTGGTTGCGTTTGTTCACGGCGCTGCAGCCATCTTCGTTGACAGCATCGGAGCCAATCCATCGGCTATGATGGCCACTGACTTGAAGACGGTCCATGGCCAGAGACAGGAGTGCCTGAGAAAGCTTGGGGAGTTGACGGGAGAGAACGTTTCCGAAATTTACATGACGGAGCCCGCTCTCGTCATCGAGGACAACTTGCTTTCCATTGGTGGCTTTAGCACGCCTCGATACCCGACAGGTTCCGCTGACCCAACGTTTGCCTTTCACGCTCCGACGACCAGACTCAACGCAATGAGAGTGGTTCGCGCCTTGCAAATGCAGAAGCCGATACTTCTCGAGGGCAGCCCAGGTGTTGGCAAGACGACCTTGGTAGCCGCGCTCTCGCAGGCGTGTGGTCGACCTCTCACAAGAATCAACTTGTCCGATCAGACAGACTTGATGGATCTTTTTGGTACTGATGTACCCGTCGAAGGTGAAGAAGCCGGAAATTTTGCCTGGAGAGATGCTCCTTTTCTTCAGGCCATGCAAAAGGGCGAATGGGTTCTGCTGGATGAGATGAATCTTGCATCGCAGTCCGTCTTGGAAGGGTTGAATGCATGTCTTGACCATCGCGGTGAGGTCTACATCTCAGAGCTCGACCAGGTCTTCAAACGTCACCCCGATTTTCGTTTGTTCGCAGCTCAAAACCCACATCACCAAGGCGGGGGTCGCAAGGGTCTCCCAGCCTCGTTCGTCAACCGTTTCATTGTTGTTTATGCAGACGTGTTCAAGGATGAGGATCTGAAGCTCATCGCGTCGCATAACTTTCCCCAACTCGAAAAGGACGTAATAGCACACCTGATCAACTTTGTATCCAGACTGGAGCATCAGATTGTGGTAGAGAGGACGTTTGGAGCTCAAGGAGGGCCCTGGGAGTTCAACCTTCGAGATGTTCTGAGATGGCTGCACTTGCTAAACTCGTCCGACTCTGTTCTCCAAACAGCGAGGATGGACGACTTTCTTGACATCATTGTCAGACAACGTTTCCGCACGACAAGAGACAGAGCAGAGGTGACAGAACTCTTTACTCGCGTAGTAGGCTGGGAACCTCGGGGTCACAGCCTCTACCACAACTTGAACTCGAGGTTCGGGCAAGTGGGCTTCGCGCTGCTGCCAAGAAATCTGGACGTACAGCCTCAAAATCTGCCAAACATTGACATTGTTCCCCGACTGGCCGAGTTGGAGTCCATCATGGTTTGTGTAAAGCAAAACATTCCATGTATCCTCAGCAGCCCCTCAGGATATGGCAAATCATCCTTGCTGAACTATGTTGCGGCGTTGTCAGGCAAGCCTCTGGCGGTTTTCCCCATGAATGCAGACATTGACACAATGGATCTCGTGGGAGGTTTCGAACAGGCCGATCCTCTTCGCGAAGTCAACGCGGCCTTGGTCGACCTACGAGAATACTTGCAGAACTCCGTCATGTCTCTCGTTCCGGCTGCAGCACCCGTCGAGGTCTTGGACCTGTTACATCTTCTCGACGCGTATAATGGCGACCAAGCGAGTCTATCCCACGTGCTTCGTGCCATTGACGCGTTGTTGGAGCGCGTGTCAGCCACTACGGAGGCCGGTGCTGTTTTGATGCGGGTGAAGCAACTGCTCGAGGGTCCGCTCCATCTTGAAAACCCTCGGTTTGAATGGCTTGATGGCGTGATCGTCAAGGCCCTTATTACCGGTCAGTGGTTAGTTCTGGACAATGCCAACATGTGTAATGCCTCTGTGCTCGACCGTCTCAACTCTTTGTTGGAGCCGAACGGCTTCCTGAGTATCAATGAACACTGTGACTCGGACGGCAAGCCAAGGATCATTCGCCCCCATCCAGATTTCAGAATCTTTCTGACCATGGACTCGAAATACGGAGAGCTTTCGCGGGCCATGAGGAACAGAGCTATTGAGATTCATATTCATGCTCCGCCGCCGCAATCAGCTGCCTGTCTCAGCAGAATCTCGGCGGTCGAGGGAAGCTTACAGCGCTACCATGAGACATCATCATCACACTTGTCAACAACTATGGACGCAGATGATGATGGCCTTTGCGTGAAAAGCGTGTCACGGGCAGCTTTTGAGCATTTGTCCTTGGATGATGTGTCCTTGCTTCCCCGATTCGTCAATCAGCTGCCAAGTAAGGGTGGGCGTAACGAGCAACTCGGACCTGTAGCACAAGACCTATTGCTCTTCCTCGAAACGCCTCAGGGGTCGCAGGTCTTGCAAAGTACCATGGAGCTTTACTCAACATTGCCAGCAGCCGCCACTGGAAATTTCCCAAAGGCCCAGTCAATACACATGTTGAATAATCAGATCATCTCCAAGCTACTGCCCCATGACAATCTGGCGGCGTGGATGGGGGTGCGATATGAAACCTCTCGACGCATACACCAAATCCGTCTGGCAATTCAGCAATGCCATGGTCAGGCGCAAGCGGCCAGATTGGCTTCCCTGAGCCGATTGCAGCGGTCTCTTATCAGCGATCGGGTCGCAGCAGTTTCCAAAGACTCGACGGTCAAGCTCGGCATGTTTCTGTCCTCAACTATGGCTGCGGTGGAAAGCTACCTGCAGCAGGACTTGAATTTATCGGAATCTTTTCTCATACGTCTCCAACTGCTCGAAATTCTCGGGCTGTTTTTGGAACAGACTGTTTCGCTGTCCTCCAGCCAAGAATTTGACGAAGCATACTTTCAAGCACATGTGACTTTGGGAACGAGAAAGCTGCGGACATTTGTCGAAGCTATGACAATGCAGGCTGATTCTTCATTCCTATCTTTGACCATGAATCAGATATCCAATAGCTTTGACAGCGGATTTCAGCTGTCGACGGGTTTGAGCATGGAGGCACTCTGGAATGCCTTCCGACCGACTCCCATTTCCACGGAGACCGAATTCAAGAGATCCAATGAGCTCGATCATCTTGCCACAAGATTTGACGCCCTTCGATGGAAAGCTGCCTCCTCTCTCTCTGACTTGTCAAAGGCCCAGAAGGCCCTGGCCAGTGCGTACGAAATCGTGAGAAACGACTCTGTGTCCAGCGAGCAGCTCCTCAAGGACTTGACCGCCGCTATTGAAGAGCTGGAAACTCGCATCGGACATGAATCTCAAGATACACTGCCATTTTTTGCACCAGACTTTGAATATCTCAGACAGCTGTGGACGCTGCGGCCATCTTCATCATCAGAGGGGTCGTCTTCTTATCAATGTCCTGAGCCTGACGGCAAACTCGTAACTCTGTCCAATGTCCCGACCAAAAGCACCATGACGATGGCCAGTGCTTCTGGAATGGCCGTTCGATTGCAGTCTTTGGCCCATTTGACCCATCAGGGCAATTTTGTCTGGGATGGCAAGTTGGCAATTTCCATGTGGGAGAAGCTGCAGAATATGAGCAGCGTGAGCTTAAGCTCTCTGGCCCTTCTCGAAACAGAACTACCCGTTCTCGGGCAGCACTTGGCCGCGTTGACCTCGCAGGTTGATGCAGACCCCCTCACCGACCTCAATGACTTGCTGTGGAATATTCTACTCGACACTTTTGAGGCTCACGGATCACATTTCAGGACTGAGCTGATGAAGTGTGTCGCAAAGATTCAAGAGGACAGCATCGACTCAGTCTCACAGATCGCAGAGGAGGGCCTTCAGACGGCTCATCATCAGGTTTTTGATGAGCTGATTCATGCCATCGATGTTGCTCATCTGCGGGAGACTTGTCTGTCTCATTTCCTTCCTGCTATCATTGGTATCGTTGCTGCCAGGGCCGGGTCGGGCAGGGCGACGTATTTCTCGGCGTTGGCTTGGCTTCACCTCAGCATTGGCCTTGTCAAACTCTACATTCCGGATCGAATCTTTGATCCGCAGCTACAGCCCAAGGCGGAACTGGCATTCTACGACCAACTCGAGAAGTCTCTACAGCACAGGCTGCTTGCCTTGAAGACTTTTCAGTCCGGATTCACCGGACAGCCCTCGAGCGCCAGAATCGATCTTTTACAGAGTCAACTCGATCAACTCGGGACACCGCCAAAGGAAATCCGGCCTGTATTCCGGCCTGAAAGGTCTGGACTAACTCAACTCCACGCAGAATTTTCCAACATTCTCAAGACAATCACTCATCCTGGGCTGCAAACGATAGTCAATGGCCCCGGCTCAAGTTTGGAAGATTCCGAAAGGGATGCCTTGAAACTGGTCCAAGAGAACGTCTCTCGACTCATCGACCGCCTCTCCTCTCGCTTCGAAGCATACCAAGACATGGCACAGCCAGCTGTCAGTATTCTACGTTGTCTTTTAGTTGGTCTCTCGCTGTGCGATGCCACCAGAGCCAGGAATCTGCATCCCACAACTAGCTGTCTTGTGAACTCGACACCGTTCATGGGCTCCCTGACTCAACAAGATCCCCAGATCAACAAGATAGAGAACAAGAGCTTTGAATTTCTCAGCCTGGCAAGTACCAATGTGGCCGTGGATGGCCTAGCAGGTCTTACTGCTTCCAACCGCGAGGCTGTTTTTGAATGCTTTCACAGCTTCTACGAAGATTGGAACAAGAAATTGGATGCGGACAGGAAGGCCGAGGCTGCCAACACTAGCCTGTACAGATTCCGTGGCACCTTGGAGGACGAGGACGAAATCGACGCCGCGGAATTCAATGAGTTGTTTCCTACGTTTGACCGGAATGATGACGAGGATGGTGATCATCACGCTGGTGCGACTGTTCGCGCTGACAAGACCTCGGATCAAGTTCGAACCACGTCCTTGAAGGTAGCCGAAGCTCATCGCAAAATCTTCTTTGATAGACAAAAGCCTGCGACGGCGTTCCACGAGTCTTGCATGGCCGTGGCAAGGCGCGTCGTTACCGAAATGAAGGGTTCAGAGAATATCGATCACAGCGTCAACTCCAAAATGCTGACAAGTACGGTTCTTTTGTTGGGAGAGAAGGCGGACGACTTGCAATCCTCGGTCTCCTCCTCCTCTTCCTCCTCCTCCTCCTCCTCCACCACCACCACCACTACCAGCAACAAAAAGTACAATTTCTACACGAATGCCAACCTGACAGAAGCAAGACAGCTGGTCTCACTCGTCCACAGAATCAAAGCTCGCTTCCGCGAACTGCAACTGGTCGACGAGATCGGACATATGCAAACACTGTCGGATGTGATTCAATCGTGCGACAAGCTGACCGAACAGGTCCACGGAGAACCACTGGCTAAACTCCTGCCAAAGGTTGAGCAGCTCCATGCTCACGTGTATGAATGGGAATTTGGCGGGTGGGCCAGCAAAATCTATTCCGTTTTGTCCCTCCATAATCTTCTGACCGACACCGTTATCAGATGGCGCCGCCTCGAACTGTCCACGTGGGCCAACTTATTCGATATGGAGCAAAAGAAGTGTCAAGATGATGCTTACTCTTGGTGGTTTGTGGCGTATCAAGTGGTGATTGCCGTGCCCTTGACCATGGCAGAATCACGCTCCGAGCTGCAAGAATATTCGACATCTCTGATTGAGAATCTGGAGCTCTACTTCTCCAGCTCCATTATAGGTCAATTCAAGACCCGAGTTGCTTTGCTGCGCCAACTGCTGAGCCATCTCCAGATGCTGGCTCAGGACCATCCTTCCTTGGACATCATCTGCGTTGCCGTCGAGAACTTTGTTCAGTACTACGCGCGGTTCGAAAAGACGGCCGCCGAGGCCATTCAAAAGGGCCGTGTGCCTATCGACAGGAAGATGAAGGATGTGCTTCTCGTGGCGAGCTGGAAAGACACGAATATCAATGCTCTTCGAGAAAGCGCTCGAAAGTCTCACCAGAAGCTATTCAGACTGATCCGCAAGTTCCGAGGCGTGCTGGGCCAAGAGATGAAGATGTACATTGCACAGGGACTTCCTGACGAGGACATTACCGTGAAGGCTAGCATAGCGGCCAGACCCGACGCAAACGCAATCGAAGTAACGGTGGTCGGATCCGAATCGGACTTGCTGGAGAAATCACTGCCTGGGTGGCTCGAAAGTCACAGGAGACTGGCCAACTTAGCAAAGACGGTTTCGGTGATGAGAAGGATTTCCTACAGCCCCGAGGTGTCGAGCAACGTGTCTAACCTGGTTCTCGAATTCGTCGCCGAGCTCAACACGGCAATGGCTGAGCTGCGCAAGGAGACCCCTTCAGTGCTCAATGACGAAAACAAGGATCAGGTCAAGCATCTCAAGACCAGAAAGCGTAAGCTTTTTGCCGACACGTTGCGGGACCTGCGGACCATGGGATTGCAGCACAACTTGTCCCAAGACAGACTCGGAGAGCAAAGGTCGCTTGCTGTCGTGTTATCAAACTTGGCGACTGTCCGCTCAGCGGCCGAGATGGGAGCCGCTCAAGAGGCAGAGTACTTTTTGCATAAAACGCTGGATCTTGTGCCACGGGCTAGAGAAGCTTCTCGGGAGCATTCTGAAGACTTGTCGAGCGCCGAAGTGGTCAGAAGCATAGGGTTTGTTGAGGGCATGGTCAACCTTGTCTTATCTCAGCGCCGGAATCTTGGATCCGTCAGCAGACTGCGAGACAGCTTGCACGGAACGATGACGCAATTCAAGAGCCTCGGTGAGGTTGCCAAGAATAACGGGGCGCTGGTTGTCAAAACACATGAGACGACGTGGCCTCGCCTGTTACCATGGCTTGTTCATGGCATCGAGTTTGCTATCCGGCTCGTTGAGATGCATGGCAAGATTGGCCAGGTCGACAACCAGGCCGTGGCGCAAAACCTACGGGAGTGGGCGACACGGATGAGCACACGGTCTACGACTGCACGTGGCCTCATGAGTCTACCGTGTTCCTTCAGTTCGACCTCCCACGAGAACTTGGAGCAAGAAGTCTTGGGTGATCTGAAGGAATTGAGGGAGAGTCTTGAGGCTCTGGTCAGGGCACGTCCTGATTTAGCATTCATCATTCGACACGTTGCTACATGGACTCACCCCGAGGTCACCGATATCGACATTCCTCCTCGACAGGAGACTAAGCTCGTCGAATTTGCCGATTGCGTAGCCACGCTTGCGGATACGGTTCTCGTCGCCATTGAAGGCGTCAAGAAGAAGGGCGCCGGCGTTCCTAGAGATGACAGCGAAGCCGGGTGGCTTGCCAAACACAACGAGGCTTTCTTCGGCATGATTCACCACCTTCGAATGGACAATGTGGAAGGCAGAATCCGTGCATGCATTGATACCATGCAGCAAGTTCGACTAACCGACGATGCTCTGACGGGCCAGGCGGCGGTCTGTATCATTGGTCTTGCCACGCCAATATTGGACCAGTACTTTTCCCTGTGCGCGCAGAGCATCGGGCAAGTACAGGAACTGCATTGCGCAACGGCGCACATGGCCTACAATTTGACCAAGGCCTTTCATCAGATCGCCTCTCATGGCTTCTGCAGCCCTCAGGAAAAGTCGGACGAGACATCCGGAGGCGATGCCGGTCAGCTGGAGGCCGGGACTGGACTAGGTGACGGCGAAGGAGCGGAGGACATCAGCAAAGATATCCAGGCGGATGAGGATCTTACTGAACTGGCACAAGAGGCGAACAAGGAGAAGAATGAGGACATTGAGGATGAGAAGGATGCGGTGGACATGGCGGACGAGGACCTGGAAGGCGAGATGGGCAGCGCAGCCGCAGAGGATGAAGAAGAAGAAGACGAGCGGTCGCAAAAGGGTGATGAGGAGGAGGAAGAGGAGGAAAACGACATGGACGAAGAAGCCGGCGAGGTGGATGATCTTGACCCTACTGCCGTGGATGAGAAGATGTGGGACGGTGACGATGAAGAGCAAGCCGAGAAGGACCAGCAGGGAAATGAGGCACAAGGGCAGAAGCAAGATGATAACGATGAGCAAATGGCTGCAGAAGAGGATACCAAGAAGAAGAAGGATGCGAAACCTCAGCTCGAGGCTGATGAAAATAAAGACGACGAACAGCGACAGGAGGAGGAGGAAGAAGAGCTGGAGGAAAATGATGTTCATGCTCAGGAGGAACTGAATCGACAGGATCAAAATGTCGAGCAACAGGAGACGCTGGACCTCCCGGAAGATATGGAGCTGGATCTGGACGACAAGGAAGGCCTCTCCGAGAGTGACGATGGCGGCGAGGACGACGAACTAGATGATTTGTCAGATCTTGAGGAGGCGAACAATGAGCCGGAAGAGCAAGAGGCCATCAGCAAGGATGAGGAGAAGGAGGACGAGGAAATGGAGAATGCTGCAGTGCAGCTGCAAGAAGAAGACGAAGCTGGGAAGGACGAGGAGATGAGTGAGGACAACATTGATGAGGAAGAAGTTGCCAATGGCGCGGATGAGGTCAAGGAAGAAGTGGAATCCGATGTGGAGGATGAGGCAGACAAAGGAGACGAGGCGGAGCAGAACGATCAAGCGGTCGAGCAGCCACACGATGACAACGCCAACGCGGATGTCGACAATGCTGCGCCAAGCGACGTCAAGAGCTCGGGTCTCGATCAAAACCAGCAGCGGGCTGTGGATGTTGATGAAAAGTTCCAGGCTCAGGCAGCACAGCAAGACCAGGGCGAGATGGGCGACGGAGCGGCAGACCAAGACACCAGTGCGGGCAGCAAGGGCGACACGTCTCGCTCAAAGGAAACAGTGGACAAGTCTCAGCAGGAGGACGATGCCGAGGAGTCGGCCAGCAGTGATCCGTTCCGGAAGCTGGGCGATGCCTTGGAGAAGTGGCATCGCCAGAACACGGCCATCCAAGACTCCAAGCAGGAGGACGACACGTCTGCTGCTCCGGAAGCGGAAGACAAAGAGGCCGAGCAGCAGGGACGGCGGGAATATCAGCACCTACAACATGACGAGGCGGCTGCGGACACGCAGGCCATGGGCAAAGCCGACGAGGACGAAGTACAACCGATTGACGAATCCATGGGCATGGACGACGAGGAAGAAACGCAGGCAGAAGACGCGGGGGACAAGAGTCACGCCATGGAGAAGGACGAAGACGACGAAGCTCGAGAAAGCGCGGACAAGATGGATGTCGGGGAGGAGGAGGAGGATGATGCGACAGAGGCACAGCCCGAAACGGATAAGAATGGCAAGGAGGCAGAGGAGAATGGCAAGAACACGGGCGTACAGACACGGCAAGGCAATTACAACGATGGTGACAGCACGCTCTCGGAGCCGGAGCCGGAGCCGGAGCCGGAGACAGACACGGGGCCCGACGAGGAACCCATTGAGGAGACGTCGGAACAGCTGGCGACGACACACATTTCGGACGAGACTGGTCGTCGTGACTACGTCGAGTGCCTCCAGCAGTGGAGCGAGTTCCAGGCCAAGTCGCACGCGCTGTCCCTGTCGCTGACATCGCAGCTGCGGCTCATCCTCACGCCGTCGCAGTCGACCAAACTGTCCGGGTCGTTCCGGACGGGGAAACGGCTCAACATCAAGCGCATCATCCCGTACATTGCGTCGAGCTACAAGCGCGACAAGATCTGGATGCGGCGGGCCGTGCCGACCAAGCGACGATACCAGATCCTCCTCTGCGTGGACGACAGCAAGAGCATGGGGGAGTCCTCGTCGGGCAGCCTCGCCATGGAATCGCTCGTCATGGTATCCCGGTCGCTCACAATGCTCGAGGCGGGACAGGTGGGCGTCGTCGGGTTCGGCAGCGACGTCTTCACGGCGCACGAGCTGACGGACCCGTTCAGCTCGGCGGACGCGGGCGCCAAGGTGCTCCAGCGGTTCACCTTTGGCCAGGACCGCACCGACATTGCGCTCCTCATCCGGCAGACGGTGGACCAGTTCCGGGCGGCACGCCAGCAGCAGTCGCAGTCGCAGTCGGGCGGCAACGGCGCCGATCTGTGGCAGCTGGCGCTGATCCTGTCCGACGGGCTGACGCCGTCGTCGGCGCACGACTCGATCCGCAGACTGCTCCGGGAGGCCATGGAGGAGCGCATCATGATTGTCTTCATCATCATGGACGACACGGGCCGCAAAAGGGGCGACAGCGTGCTCGAGCTCAAGGAGGCCAAGTTTGTGCAGGGCGACGCGGCGAGCGGCGGGGAGAGCAGGGTCGTGATTGAGCGGTATCTGGATACGTTTCCGTTTCAGTATTACTTGATTGTGCATGATTTGGAGGAGCTGCCGAGTGCGTTGGCGGGATTGCTGAGGACGTGGTTTGCCGAGGTGACGGGGTGATTGGGCTTGGTTTTTTGTATTTGTGTATTTATTTGGGGGGGGGGGCGGGGATGTTTATTTCTTTGTATTCGTGGGTGTTGGTTCATCGAATCTTTTCGTCTTTGCTACATTATTTGGATTGTCTTCTTGGGCGTCGAGACATGTACTGCATATAATTGTAGACGGCCCAGGCAGTTTCGGTTTACAGTTTTGGTTTCCCAGGTTTATTCAGCCGTCCGTCCATCCATCTCCATCTCATCTCCATCATCCGTCCATCCATCTCCATCTCATCTCCATTATCCGTCCATCCATCTCCATCTCATCTCCATCATCCGTCCATCCATCTCCATCTCATCTCCATCCTCGTCCGCCCATCTGCCCGTCCAATCACCCATAAACCTATCCCACCTGATTGGTCGGCCAGACACCCCCCGCCTCACCCGCAGCGCTCCGCCCGGCCAACCGGAGAAAAAAAAGCCTCAGTCAGGAGTCAAACAGCCGCATTAGCACCGCATCACATTTCCATCATCTGCCAGTTGGTGCTTTTTTTCTTATAATAATGCTTATTTAATTTCATCTCAGTATCTAAATTATCATTAACATTTCCATTCATTTTGAGATGAAATACTGTGCATACCGTGGATAGAAATCATACACGTGCCGCGCCAGTCATGCTCGTCAGTTCGGCGGAGGCGGGACGGCATGCAGATGCAGATGCAGATGCAGGGTGAATGGGACTTTTGCTTTTTTTTGAAAAAAAAAAAAAAAAAAAAAAAAAAAGGGAATCTTTAATAACCATTTTTAAATAACTTTTTTATTTCCCCTTTTACCCTTTTCGGCCGCGGCACATACCTGCGTCCTGACAAAGCTGTCCCTGCCGCTCCACAACCCCAACTGAAGCTTTCTTGTCTTATTTATTCTTTTTTTTTTAAACAACAAAAAAGAAAACAACCAAAAACAAACACCACCTGTCTGTATCGTCTTCCACTACGCAAACGACATCCATCTGCTTCTTACGTGCCCCCGATTATCGGCCTCGTTCATACCGTATACGTATCTCCCGGCCTTCTTCTACAAGTACCAGTTCCTGCTGGCGAGCAGCTCGAGCCTCCTTGACCACGACGGGCTCAACCACGCGTCTAGAGCATCATGGCTGAGGCGGAGCGGGAAGGCAATGGATTGCGGTTTGGTGAGGTTTTTTTTTTTTTTTTTTTTTTTTTCGTGCTTGCTTGTTGTGCTTCTTTTTTGCCTGTTTCTTTTCCCTTTGGCCGTATTTGTGTCCTTGTTCTTGTTTTTAGTATCCCTTCACCTCCGCCACGACGTGACGTCGAGTGGCGTGCGAAAAGCATCTCCTTATTTCATCCCCCCTTGTGCACGCCGGCCAAGAACCGTAACTAATGACCGTTTTCTTGTAGAAAATCCCGTCATTCTGTACGTACATCGAGAATGGGGAACCCGCCGTGGCGGCCGCCTCTTCTCTTTCCACTGATGCGTCGGCTGCGGTCATGAGCCGTTTGATCTTTTTTCGTACCCCCTCTTTTTGTTTCTCTGTCTCGTTCCGTTTCTTGCTATTTTTTTCTTCCGGTTTTTTCTTCCTTTTGCTTTCCCTTTCTTCCGTTCTTTCTTCCCCTATTCCATTCTTCCAAGATGGAGGGGAGGGAAAA
>SRPU01000541.1:0-16968 GCA_018360185.1 Claviceps lovelessii | reverse complement strand
TTTTTTTTTTTTTTTTTTTTTCTTTTTTTCTCGTTTCTTTTCTTTTTCCACATCGCTTTGAATGCACAAGCCAACAACCCCCCCCCCCCCCCTTCCCAAAAGGATTGGATCATTGTTTGGACGTTGATTTGCGGTGCCAGACGGAAATGGCAGCTCAGGTGTTGCGCCATTCAGCTGTTACCGTGAGTACAGATAATTCCGACCATTTCGCCATGCAAGTTTTTGGTATGAAAAGTTTCGGGATTACCTACGACACGCTGTACATCGTGTTACGCATGGCAGCGTTCTCAACACAACAGGTACATGTATGTCGATGAGCATATGATTTCAACATTGATTGCCAGCGTATTTTATCATTATTCATCGAATTATTCGTGCCGAGCAGCTCTCGGCCACAACTCTTGCATGACCTTTCCTTACAGGTTTGCGCAACAGGCGCCTCAAGGTATTGGATACTTCACAATGACTGTCAGGAAGTTGTGACTTTGGTCTATGATTTTAGGTCTATGAACGCGGCGAGATGCAATAGCAAGGTGGTGATCCTCGCGTGGGCATTGGGCATTGATTGATGGGTGCCCTTTGCTTTGTTTTGGTTGTTTCTTTTCTTCTCTTTCTTTCTTTTTTAGGCCGATAGACGACGAAGGAATTGTAAATTAGAGATTTCATGTGGCCGGAATGAAAATTCAGCCGCGCTTCGAAATCATATTTTTGCATGTTCACGGGGTTCAAAATGATCGCTGCGGGATGAATTGATGGCTCACGACGTCGACGAGCGCTCGGAAACCTCGTTGCGACCGAGGACATCATTTCGTCCGTAGATCTTTGACATCAAATGGCATCCTGTCGTTCTCGTATACATGTCCATCGGGGTGCTCGGTTTCCCGGTAAAGGTTGCCAATGTCGTGTTGATGGAAAGTCTCCGACTTTTTGCAATCTAGTATATGGTCGAGACCTGGTGGATGCGTTAAGCGGAAGATGCCGTATCTGAGAGTTCAATGGTTAGTCCAGTCGTCAGCCACAGAGGGGCAGGCATTACTAACGACGGGGTAAACCTGGGGGAGCAGACGATGGCGATGCTCTCTGGCATCATCACCTGATATCCAGCGTGGGTGTGCAAATCTCGAGAACTCATGAAACACGTTTGAGTAGGATGGGTGTGAATCCATCCGAGAACCATGAGGTCTTCTCCAGCGCAGAAGTCGAATATCGCACTTTCGTTCTCCGTTTCACAGGTATCGGAAGTGCATTTTTGGTCAGGAATGAGTAAGCATCGCACAAACAAGGCGTTGTTGACCGGTGTACCGCATAGGATGCCACACATTTCCAGACCTTTTCTGGTGTTCTGTGAGGCAATGTCCAAGAAGGTGGCTCGGAGCTTTTTCGGTAGGAAAATGGAGCGAATAGGGTCTCCGTTTTCGAGATAGGCTCCTGGCTTGAATGCAAGCCTCTCTTTCTTTGGTACAGCGGGTGGGTCGAGTGACCCTTTGAGGGGCACTGGGGGTTGGTGCCGGTCATCAAAGTAAGATGAGTACCGAGTCGGTATCGATTCCAGCGTTGAGGTTTTCTGGGGCAGCTCCGGAGGTGCATCACGGCAACGAGTTTGGTCGTCATGATGATATTCTTTCGGCGGTCGTCGAGGCGGGGACAAAGGTGACGGAGCTGGTTGGCCCTGCGCGGATAGATCGAGACGCACAGGATGAGACTTGGATATCAACGGATACCTGTACGGCTTTGATACAGCATCTCCACTGGGAGCCGCTGCGTCTGCCTCCCAGTTATTCTTTTCGTCGAAGCGATTTTGTTGGGAGGCATCGGTGGCCTTTCTTGCCGCCTCCATCTGTCTTTGCAGGCCTACGTCGAGTCCTTGGCCATCGTGAAAGTGTGAGGACATGATGGTCGTACCATAGACCTTTGCATGCCGGTGAGATTGCCTTGCAGAATCCCTCCGCGCCAACTCCTTCTGAGCCAGATCCACGGCCAGTTCCTGGTGCTCTGAAGCATCTAGAACAGTGGCATTACCACTGAGACTCGGATCTTGTGCGGCAAAATCGCCATAGCTTGAGGGCGGATTTGCTCGAATCGGGTCTGATGTTGTCTCGAAATCTATTGGTGCCATGTGCTCCCATTCCTCAAATTGCTCGCGAATGATTGGTTTTATCTTTTCTAGGTCGGCCAGGACAGAATTCATGCGCTTCGATAGTTGCTGGACAGCCAGACGGCTCTCTGGTGCTTTGTACTGGGGGTGGTGACGAAGCTTGTCTAAGACGAGAACCGAATGTCTGTACAGCATCATGTATGCTCGTCCATAGTCGCCGTCGGACAACGCAAACGCTGCCTATTCATAATCCTTGTCAGAAGCTTGGACCGGAAATGGCATCTTGTTGTATGAGTATTCATAGCCCGTCAAGTGCACAACTTACTTCTTGATAGAGTGTCTCGGCAGCTCGAGTCCAGTGCTTGAATGGGATGTTGGTATTGAAGTTGAAATTTTCAGCCTGCGTCACTAGCTCTTTCACACTCTGCGGACGCGATGGCCGCGTGACCGATCTGGTGTCCATGCTGAGAGAAGCTTCGCAGAGTTGAGCAGCGACTCTTGAGTCTTTGACACACTTCTTCCAGCAGCTAGCAGACCTCGGTCCTCGATATGTCAGGCTGCATCAAGCTCATGTTGATGATGCTTGATAAGAGCCCATAGCGCTTGCTGGCGGTGTGGTAGGGCTGAAAGAAGAAAAAGCTCTGTTCGGTTGCTGCAGTCGGTTGAAGAGGTTCGAGGTGTGGTTAAAGCGACATGCAACGTCAAAGTTGTTGTTCGCGGGCGTGGCTCGGCGAGTTGAAATGAATTGATGGCGGGGCATCGAGCCGGACCTGTGACGCCGCCGCGGCTGCTGGAGGTCAACCAACAGGTGCCAGATGGGCCGGGACAGGTACCTAAAAAGGTCCTTGTACCTAAGTACCTACTTAGTAGGTACAGGTGCAGTGCACCGCAGTCCAGTGTGCATCGCAGCTCTCTTGCACACAACATTGAATGTACCCGGAGACCTCCTGACTAAAGTAGGTACCTAGTAGGTACTTAGTGGAACACTAAGGAGGTCTCTGGGTATTATTCAGAGGCTGACAGCATCGGGCGTGATTGTACGTGGATGCTGGACAGCTTCTATATCATGAATTCAGACCGCCTTTGCATATGTTCAGGCGTCCTTGGGGGGTATCTCGTTCATGGCTTCATGGATCCGTGTAGTCTGTACTACATGATGTATGTACATGTACCCTCCATCCCCACCCCACTCTGCGACCAGATCCTACAATGAGATTTGAAGTTGCGTAGAGAATCGGGCGTCTAATCGTTTTAAAAACCGCACCTTCTGGCAAAGCAAGAGAATACATCCGTCATTGTCTAACGGTAGATGGCTGCTTCGAAATCTTTTAAAAAAATTCATATTCTAACGCGATTCTACTCGGCAGATGGCTTTGGCTGTCCGCCACCTGAAGCTCCAGCTTGAGCAGAAGCTTGAACTTGCAGAATCTCCGACTTTTTCTTCTCCAGCTTGTCCTGCGTCTCTTTGATCTGCGTTTCTAGCCTCGTGCTACCGCCCAAAACGTTAGCTCTTGAAGCAGATAACAAGGAAGTAAGGTAAAAAGAAAGGAGAAAGGGGAAAGGGGAAGAGAGAGAGAGAGAGAGAGAGAGAGAGAGAGAGAGAGAGAGAGAGCGAAAGAATGGCGCTTACACTTCTCCTTGAATAAAGTCAAGCCGTCCTTTTACGGTGCTCTCCGCTTCCACCTTGTCTTGTTTCAACAGTACGGGCCCCATGAGCTTATAAATAGTCTCGTCGTCCCCCAGTTTCTCAAACTCCTGTTGTTCGAAAAGTTGTCAGCTCGCGTTGAGAGGCGTGATGCTACGTTGAATCCACTTCACTGACCGTGAAGACTCCTGCATTCTCTTGCTGCTGGCTCTGTAGCTTTTGCCGTGAGCTCACCGTATCTTGCAGCTCTGTTTCGCGAGCGTCAGTTGGGTCTTGAAGAGAGCCAGAAAACGCCGAAAACGCCGTCATGTGTCTTCATACCTTGTTGCAGTTTCTGATAGTCCTCAGAAAGGGCCTGGAGCTTGGCCTGAACTTCGGCCATGGTTGCGCCAAGGGGAGAAGGGCCGAAGGTGTAGACTTGGCAACTTCCGAGGGCCACGGAAGGATCAATATCGTGCTGCACGATGTAGAAATTGTAGAAATCCGACCAAGCGCTGCTGCGACGTCACTATCTAGCCAGTGTCTATTTGATATGTGGCTGGTATCGGCCGGTATTGGCGGCGACGATGTCCCAAGTTCCAGAATCCAACCCGAGATGGTCAAACTCGACAGGAAACTTGCCTTGCCTCTTGCTGCCCGCTGCCCGCTGCCCGCTGCCCCACCAAGCCCCCTAGGGAAGAGGCCCAGACCACCCCATTCCGTATCGATAGCCACAGCAGTCGTCGACCTGTGTGTGTCCTGGACGAGACTGGTCACTGGTCGTTGACGAGGTCGTTACCCCGCCAATCTGTACAGAGACGAGACACAGAGACAGAGAGAGAGACAGGTGCATTGTGCATACGAATTATTGCAATTTGCAGTCCACCAAAGTCTGCCTCGACGTGACCTCGTCACCCCTTTCCACCTCGCAAATCGTCGTACGCAGACACAGAGAGGTCAACAACCTTTCGTCGAGTCCCGTCGCTCGCTGCTGCGTCTTTCTCTTGTCGGCCCTTCGCCCTTTTTGGCCAAACTGCGTCTCCATCAGCACTCGTCTCTGGGCTATTCGCTTCGACGCCTCTCGCGCTTCACCCGAGACAATCAACCGTTCAGCTTGTCACGGCGAGATTCTTCCTCCATCCCAGACCGACGAACGGCGTCACCATGTCGACAAATTTTCGCGATCGGGCTATTGCTGAGGTCCAAAAGGCCATCGCCGCCGACCATGCCAAGGAATATCAGAAAGCGTTCGATCTGTACATGTCAAGCATGGAGCTCTGGGTCAAAGCTCTCAAGTGGGAGAAGAACAAGGCCTTGAAAGCAACCATGCAAGAGAAGATGGCCACATACCTCGATCGCGCCGAAAAGCTCAAGCAATTCCTGCAGTCCGAGTCGGACACCAACGCCAATGGGGGCAAGTCGCTTATGGGGGCTAATGGCTCAAGCACTGGCAAAGCCAAGGGCGCACCAGAGGACGACGACAGCAAAAAGCTACGGAATGCCTTGTCAGGTGCCATCTTGCAGGAGAGACCAAACGTTCGTTGGGAGGATATAGCCGGCTTGGAAGGCGCAAAAGAAACCCTCAAGGAGGCTGTGGTGCTGCCAATCAAATTCCCAACTTTGTTTCAAGGGAAAAGACAGGCATGGAAGGGAATCTTGCTCTACGGCCCTCCTGGTACCGGAAAAAGTTACCTCGCCAAGGCAGTGGCAACCGAAGCCAACAGTACATTCTTCAGTATCAGCAGTTCTGACCTGGTGAGCAAATGGATGGGTGAAAGTGAAAGGTAGGCACGGGCATTCCCGATCCTCGGCTTTCACCGGGACAAAAACAAGCATGTCAGACTAAGCACCCTTCTTTTGCAGGCTCGTAAAAGCTCTTTTTACCATGGCAAGAGAAAACAAACCATCCGTCATTTTCATTGACGAGATCGACGCCCTCTGCGGGCCTCGCGGCGAAGGCGAATCTGAAGCTTCGAGACGTATCAAGACCGAGATCCTGGTTCAGATGGACGGTGTTGGTAACGATAGCAAAGGCATCCTGGTTTTGGGAGCCACCAATATCCCATGGCAACTTGATGCGGCCATCCGCCGCCGGTTTCAAAGACGTGTTCATATCGGTCTGCCTGACCTCAACGGCCGAGCAAGGATGTTTAAGCTGGCCATTGGTGACACGGATACTGGTTTGCAGGCGAGCGATTACAATATCCTTGCCAATATGTCTGATGGATTTTCGGGCAGCGACATTGCCAATGTCGTCCAACACGCCCTCATGCGCCCGATTCGCAAGATTTTACAGGCGACTCACTTTAAGGCTGTATGCTTTGTAAATTGGATTGACATGGCTAAAGAAAAAACGCACCACATGCTAACCTGGAGTGTAGGTCATGAAAGACGGAAAGAGGATGCTGACGCCTTGTTCCCCGGGAGATCCTGAGAAAATCGAAATGACGTACGATGGCGTCAACTCTGATGAATTACTAGCACCCGATGTGACTTTGAAAGACTTTGAAATGGCTCTAGCAGACTCGCATCCCACAGTTTCCAAGGACGACATAGAGAAGCAAATCGACTGGACGAATGAGTTTGGCAGTGAGGGTGCCTAATGATGTGGAGCTACCAGCGTGATGCGAGATGCAAAAAAAAAAAAATTATATACATGCAGCATGACGGCGTCTTTTGGAGTTTTCATGGGAGGGGCATTTTGGCAAGCAATTGACTTTTTTTGTCTTGATATTTTTGGGTCGGTGCGGCTGCGTAACACAGGCCGATGAAAGGCTGATTGCTCTTCCAGGCGTCGACAATTGAGTCCTGTTGTGCCAGTGTCTTCGTTCCCACGATGACTGGACGACAAATGCAGCGTACGATATTGATGATTTCGATTCAGGTCCTTGTGCAAGGGGAGATGGAAAGCCTTGGATTACGGTTAGCCGCAGCGACATGTAGAATTCTATGTGTGCGTTTATAAACAACAAAACAACAAAGGAAAAAAAAACACCATGCCAAGTCGATCCAACCGTGACTGAAATACCTCCAGGACCTACTAATCAAGGTACCTTGTACTTTGCCAAATGTTCTGATGCAGAGCGGATTGGCGAATAGAAATCCCCATCTCTGGAGGATTAGTACTACCTAATAGGTAGGTCTCAGCGGGGATCCACCGTGTTTGGAAACGTCACGTCACATGAGCTTCAAGCATTCGGACCCTGCATCGACATTACACATTGACAGAAAAAAAGAACGGCAACACGCAAAGAGGTCAATGCAGTCCAACGCGACTTCTTTGCTGGCTAGACTTCAACATGGCCGCATCTGCACCGCCAGAGTCGCCGCCCGGCCCATTCGACTTCATACGCGCGGCAAGGCGACCAGCACCACAGCCAAGCCATCGTCCAAGCTGGCCGTCCAGAGCGACACTGCGAACAAGCTCATCGAGATGGGCGCATGGAAGGTGACGACGGGAGTACGCAAAAAGGCCGGTGCTGTTCGTGCAATTGAGCCACGGAGGGTCAACATAACCAGCGAAAGCCTCTGCGGTATGTTGTATATATATTCTTTTCCCTGAGCGCCGTCGTTTCACAGTCCTTGTCTTCTAAAACAAGAAAGTAAAATCATCTTGATAGTAATAAAGAATTACAGATGATATCCTGAAATACATTGCTCCATCGATCGAGCGGCACCGAGGATGCGACCTGGTCGATCTGAACCCTGGAGCGGGTGTCTGGAGCCGCAAGCTTCACGACCATCTCCAGCCTCGCAAGCACGTCATGATGGACCTCGACGCCGAGCTCTACAGACCCTTTCTCGGTGATTTGTTGGCAAAGGACAATGTCGAGCTCATACCCAAGTCGGGACTTTTGTGGAAGGATCTCCTCGAAATGATTGACATGCACTTGTCGAAGCAGCACAAGGTTTCTCCCGAGGCCACGCCGGTTCGCAACGACACGCTGTTGGTGACGGCGAACCTGTCGACTTTCCCCAAGAGAGCATTTCTCGGGTTCGACAGCTTGACCTCCATGGTTCTTTACCAGTTCATGTCGAGCATTCGCACGTCGACGCTCTTTCAACGATACGGCCTGGTCCGCATGCTGATATGGGTGAATGACGAAGACAAGCGACGGTTGCTCCCGCGGTCGCTCAACCGCCGCAAGAAGAGCGTCTTTGAGGCAGAGCTGTCCTGTGAGTGGATTCACGAGGTTGCTGGGCTGGCCACCGAAGTGCAGGACCGCAATGCACTGCGAGATGAGTGGATCAATATCGAATCAGCATGCCAGACGCTGCAGCGCATGAAGGCGGCCGGTCTGGAGATGCCACCGGGCCGCGAAACATCGGCGTACTTGAGGCTGCAGTCGGAGCCAGAGCTTCTGGGCCAAAAGCTGGCGGGCGTGCAACCGCCCACGATAACCCGGCCGTTCAAGCAGGAGCTCGAAAATCTGGAACAAGACTCAACTGGCTCTGCGGAATCGATGAAAAGAATCAGAGCCTTGCAACGGCGAGAGAAGACCGAGAGTAAAGACGCCCTCCTGTATCTGGACATCCTCCAAGAACAAGAAAACATCACCAAGCTAGCGAGCTCCAGGCGACGTCCCACGGCCAAGTTCCAGAAAGCCAACCTGGCGTGGAATGCCCGCATCGACAACCTCGGCAAGAACCCGCGCAACGAGTTCAAGGGCATCCGAGACAGCTACCACCTCTTCCGCCAGTCGCCGCCCGCCCTCCTCTGGGACCGGCGAGCCTACGAACCCCTCTCCGCCAGGGCCGAAGATTTCTACCCCAACGCGCCGACCGCCCTGCTCGACATCCAACCCAAGGCCATGCACCCGCTCTTCCGCCAGCACGGGCCCAACACCTCCCGCTCGGGCGACATGTCCGAGGTGATGCTGCGCTTCTGGTTCCACCACACACTGCTGCCCATCCAGAAAGCCATGGAAGGTCTCTGGGGCGGCTTCGGAGACCTCTTTGACGAGTGCCCCAGCGTGCGAGACGTCAGCAGGGGAGGCAGTCCCATGACGGGGCACGGTGCGGTGACGGTCAGGGCCATGAACGAGGAGCAGTGGGTCGAGATTCTGCAGGCGTGGATGAATTGGCCCTTTCGGCCGAGTTATACGCAAATGCTGGGTAGGTTAGTCGAGGACACGGAAGTCGATGCGGATGACGAGGACACAAAATCTGGCGCAATGGGAGTGTCATTTTGATTGATGGGCCTACTTTGGAATGAGAGGCTCTATTTTATATCTACTTGGTGAGGCTTTCTTTTCTTTTCTACTTTTTCTCCTGTAAAAAAAAAAAATGCACATTACTGCCCTATACATGCACATACATACGCTGCAATGGACATGCACGGCCTCCCTAGATTCTGTATATAAAACAAGACCTCTTCTCAAGATGCCCGTCCAAAGAATCACAAAAGCCGCCTAGCGGTGGTTTTGCTCATGATATGAATTCCCAACAACGTATATTGCGGTAGGTCCGCTGCGTCTCAAGCAGAAAAGTTGTGCACGGGCCGGACAAAAGGCATAATCGTTTGATGGACCTACCCTTTTTAAAGGTTCTGGTAAGAACGAGCGCTAGTTATTCTGGATGGTAAAGATATTAATGAATGGGATTACGGGCCGGTGGGTAGTGATGATGGACGATTGAAATTAATCAGGCAAAGCGGAGCTTTGGCTGATGAAGCGAGCGAAAACATGGTGTGCGAGGGCAGGTAAGCCAAGGAGCGCCAGCTTTGCGCTTTACATATTTAAGATAAAAGGCCATCCTGTTGACTGGGAGACTCGCCCGATCCTGGATACTATGAGTTTCTGGGAAGAAGAATACCTCTTCGGCGACTGATACGATGTACTATTGCGGGAGCAGTGTGGTGTTGTAAGACTTTGCAAGAGAAGGGGGTGGGGGGTTCGGAGAGGGAGGCTTAGTATGAGCAGCCCCCTAGGGGGGAAAAAAAATAGTAGCAGTTAGCGAAGAAGCTGATGAAAAGAGGGGGAAACAGCTTATAAGGAAGCATGCTAATAAGAAAAGAGGGCGAAACAGCTTATAAAGAAGTATGCTAATGAAAAGAGGGGGAAACAGCTTATAAAGAAGCATGCTTATAAAAAAAGAGGGCGAAACAGCTTATAAAGAAGCATGCTAATGAAAAGAGGGGGAAACAGCTTATAAAGAAGCATGCTAATGGAAAGAGGAGGAAACAGCTTATAAAGAAGCATGTTAATGAAAAGAGGGAGAAACAGCTTATAAAGAAGTATGCTAATGAAAAAAAAGGGCGAAACAGCTTATAAAGAAGTATGCTCATAAAAAAAGAGGGCGAAACAGCTTATAAAGAAGCATTCTAATGAAAAAAGAGGGCGAAACAGCTTATAAAGAAGTATGCTAATGAAAAGAGGGGGAAACAGCTTATAAAGAAGCATGCTTATAAAAAAAGAGGGCGAAATAGCTTATAAAGAAGCATGCTAATGAAAAAAGAGGGCGAAACAGCTTATAAAGAAGCATGCTAATAGAAAGAGGAGGAAATAGCTTATAAAGAAGCATGTTAATAAAAAGAGGGAGAAACAGCTTATAAAGAAGTATGCTCATAAAAAAAGAGGGCGAAACAGCTTATAAAGAAGCATTCTAATGAAAAAAGAGGGCGAAACAGCTTATAAAGAAGTATGCTAATGAAAAAGGAAGGGGGGGAAACAGCTTGCGAAGAAGAAGCTAGTACTAGGGTAATCCAACGCTCACTCTGCGCCTAGGATCGTCGACGATAAGTTTGGCCGGCAAAGGGCTCTGGTATATCAAGCAAGTGATGACATGGAAAGAAAGAACGGAATTGTACAGCCAACCAAGTTTAGATCTGCCGAGGCCTTATGCGTACACACGTAAGTGTATGAATATATTGAATCGGAGTGAGTGGCTTTATTTTGCCTCAAGTAGTCTCAACGGGTCTGCCTGCCTCTGTGATGCTGATGCATCCCGGCAGCCATGAGCACATCGTCAGGGCTCGTAAATAGTGATGAGGGCGAAATCAGAAATCAACACGGCAGAGAGCAGATATGGTACATGCCCGCAGAGGGGGGTTCCATCACACAGGCAGACTCCTTGTTTCGACTACGTGACCACATCGCCAGCCTGTCCTGCAGGCACAATCGACTCGACCGGGTCTGAGCGACCCTCTCGCGATGTCACGTTGTGGAATTGCCCATCACGATGGTACACCACCGTGGTGGCCGGCCCCTCGGCCCGCGAGTCTGCCTCCAAGACGAACGGGCCAAAACAACCAAACACGGACACCACGTCTTTGTCTCCAGCAACTATTCCACATGTCGACGCCGATGGGCAACAGGGGCGTCCACTCCCGCTGTGCTTACCGCTTCACACGGACCCGCGTGCACACGATCAAACCCGATGCGCAAAATTCGCCCCTTTTGGAATTCCTGTCCCAGAATACCATTCGCGGACAAAGGGGGTGGGCGTCAACAGCGTGTCCAACGGGCTGTTGGGGCGTCAACAGCTTAGCTGGCGAAAATCGGGCTCATTTGCAGTCTTCCATCCGGGGGTGTTGGGGACAATATCTATTGGCTTGTACAGCCGCTGTTGGGCTTAGAGACCCGTTGAGTTGAGGATTTATTCGAGTTGGAGAGCTCCGGGCTTACCATTATCTGTTAAAAACAAAATCTACATGATCTGTAGTCCTAGTCCTTAGTCCTTAGTCCTCGGTGTTCGGTCCCTAGGTCCTCGGGTTGTGCGAAGATAAAAGTGCAAAAAAAAAAAAGAAGAAAAAAAGAAAAAAAGCTCCTTACTTGAGCTTTACTGTAATGAATACCAAGCCTTTCTGATAGGTTGAGAAGCTACCATTGGATAGGCTGATGTACTATGTAAGAGAAAAAAACGCTATTTGATAAAAAGCCATCTCATAGGCAAGGCTTTTAAAGAGGCCTTTGAAGAAGGATAATATATTTAAGAAGTAAAACTCCTAGCGGCAGTCTCCAAGAACGTGTTTGACACGCCGTTGAAAAGGCCCCTTCCTTGTCCGCCATGATATGCTGCGAGAAAAGACCGCACTCGCATTCCAGTCTCGAGCGTCTGAGCCCGGTGCGCGCTGGAATCGTGTCCCTACGAGCGACATTACGTGGAGGGGCAAGGGCGCCTGAGAAACCCAGGGATTAGAAATGAAAACGAAAGCAGAACCGGAAATGAAAAACTGACTCCATATGTCCTTGACAGGGGTATGATCTCGCACATCGACCTATGTACATCCGATAAGTATGTATGTAATGACTTCGATGGGAACTACGCCTGGTGCGGCGTGCTCTGTAGATAGGTGTGATAGATACCTGGGCATGTAGTGCATCGCCGGATGGACGGGCGTGAAGAGGCCTCCTTACAAAACACTTGAATGAGAGTTGGACGGAGAAATGACGCCGGGGTGCGTATGAAAGACGAGAATAAATATATATATATATATTTATGCCCATTTTTACGATCATCATGTTTTGAGCTTGTTCATTTTCATTCTTGTTATTCTTTGAGTATAGGGTTTTCTTTATTCTCTTTATTTCAGGGGGTGGCTTCTTTTTCTTTTCTTTTTCTTTTTTTTTCTTTTTCTTTTTTCTTTTTTCTTTTTTCTTTTTTTTTTCTTTTTTCTTTTTTCTTTCTTCTTTCTTCTTTCTTCTTTCTTCTTTCTTCTTTCTTCTTTCTTCTTTCTTCTTTCTTCTTTCTTCTTCTCTTCCTTCATCTGCTAATAAAAGGAACGAAAACAAAGACAAGATTCAGAGTCTGTTCATCAAGGTATATCAATTTTCTGCCTATTCACGACGTCTCCCCATCGTGACACACAACTTATCATGCCCAACACACCAGTGCAACGAGTGCAAGAGGGACGAGCTATGGACGCCAAGAGGGCGAGAATTATAAAGATATAGCGCGCCTACTAGCGCCAAGGAGGGATTGGGGGGGGGGTTGACAGATGAAGGGCGAAGAAGGGGAAGAGGCAAAGGAGACGAAGACATGAAGAAGACGACGACAAGATTTAGAAAAGAAGACAAGAATAAAGAAGATATAAAAAAAGAAGATAAAAAGATAAAAAGGGGACTAAAAAAGAGAAGAAAACAGGGGATAAGAAGCGAAAACAGACAAGTCAGGGCCAACTCTAGACTAGTCCAACACATTACAAACATACAACATACCATGGTGAACGATTCCCCAGGAGTCCCAGCGCACCTGCCACAGCGCGTGATTTCAAGAAAAAGGGCAAAAAGAAGAAGAGAAGAAAAAAAAAAGTAAAGGAGAAAAAGAGAAAGAAGGAGCAATAAAAACTAAAAGGAAAAAAGTAATAAAAAAAGATAAATAGAGAATAAAGCAGAATAAAGAACAAAGAAAAGGGGAATAAAGAAAGTACCGGCAAGGAAAAAAAAAAGACTCATAACATTGCCATCCCCATCCCCATCCGTGCTCTGCCAGCCCAGAGCATATACACGCTTCCCGGGAAAACGCCCCCCTTATCCCGGACTGCACAAAGGTGACGTAGCAAGTAGAAAGAAATGGAAGGAAAAGAAGGTTGAAAAAAACAAAGGTTCGGAAAGAGAGAAACCTTCCCCGGGGCCTGCCCAAATCCAAGTACTGGTCGCTTTTTGTGGATACGACCCCCCTAAACCAACCCCCACCCCCGTTTCTGAGGTCCTGTTTACCCTCTGGGCAGGGGAGAAAAAAAAAAGGACATTGTTCTTGGGCGGCTGAGTACATCATCACCACCACCACTTCCAAGTCCTTTCTAGGGAAGGATTCTGCAAAACGTCGTCGACCCAGCCCATGGTCTCTCGGTTGTCGTCCATGACGCGCGCATATTCCAGCAGCAGGCGAAGAACATAGATGGACATGTCTTCTTGGCGGAGCACTTTTTCGGCCCATTCTTTGCCCTCCATGGCAATCTTCTCGGCAGCCTTGTCGTGGGCGTTGTGGCCTTGGTAGCCCAAAAAGTACTCCATGATGCCGAAATAGTCGAGGAATCGGCTGTCCATGGGCACAAAGTGCTTCCAAGCAACGAGACGAGAGTCGTGCCACTCGCGGAAGATGGTGGCCTTGATGGGGAGGGATGTCGATCGCAAGAATCCGAGATATCGGCCGGAAAAGGAATTGCCGTCCACATCGGGAAGGAACTTGTTGTCGTACTGTTCCGTCATCTTGAGGCCGTCGGAGATTTCAAAGTAGAAATCGGTGTAGTTGCACTGGCCGTCCTGCGGGGGCGCGCACATGAGGTCGATGAAGCTCACGTCGGCAAACTCATCCACCCACTGACCGAGCTTGTGGTCCTTTTGCGCTTGAATACCATATTCCGCTTCGGGCAGTGCAAAGTTTTCGGGCTCGGCCTCACCAAGCTCGGCACTGCTAATCTTGGTTCCGTTGTTGAGAGATACAAATCGATGGCGCTGAAAACCACGCCAGTTGTCTGGGGTATTCTTGCCGCCAGTGGCGACACCGCGCCAAATCACCGCGTCCCTCTTGTCTTTCCACGCGTGACCATGGTCGTTCCCCCCACCAAAACGCTCCTCCTCATTCCAATACATTGGCGCGGGCAAAAGGATCTCATTGTTGACTGTCAACTTGGAGCCGCCGAACATGGGGAAAAAGGTCTTGGTGGCCTTGGTGGTCAAAGGATGGATAAGAATGCCCTCGAGCCCTTGCAAATCAGGTTGATGACAAAGTTGAACGGACATGGTGTAGTTGGAGACGTAGCCTTTGTGGAGATGAGGCTCAGCATATTTGTTGGTGATGTTGGGGGGATTCGCGAATGATGTCTGAAGCTCCGTCGTTCTTGCAGGGCTGTCCGGATTGCAACCGCGACGTGCAATCTTCCAAAAGAACTCTAAAGACCATGTCAGTAAAAGGTAGAGGTAGAAAATATTGTTCTTGTGCTCTCGGAGGGGAATAAAGCCAAAAAAAAAAAAAAAAAAAAAAAAAAAGGGACAAAAAGGGACAAAAAGAAACGCACCATCCTCCTCCCAATTCTTCTCTGCGACATTGCCAGCTAAAAATCCAGTCCGGGGTGCAGGCCATGACTTAAATTCGTTCCTCATATTCTCTGCTTTGGGCAACTTGAGAGTCGTGGAGGCTTTCTTCATGTATCCATTGATTTCCTCCCAGGGCACGACAATTCGGGGTTCGTCCATGGCATTCAGTGCGAGATCCATGTCTGGCAGCAGGTGTTCGACCGTCTTGGTCATGTTGAGCCAGGTTTGGGTCCAGAACCAGTCACTTCCTGTCTTGGCAACACCATTACGAATATTGATTGTCATTTCGAACTGGCTGGCTTCGCGGCGCATCGGAGCGGGGTCGACTCCCCAGAAAGGCTCAAGATCATGGTAGATTTGGTCGAAAAAGCTCTCCACGATGAGGGAGTTGTGCGACTGGGCAAACTCGAACCATTTGTCGAAATGCGGGGGAGGGTGTCGACCACGTCGTTGACGATAAGCCTGAGCTGCCTCTTCCACGGTCTTGGACTCTCCAGAAGTGAGGCCGGCAAATTCGCGCTGCGCATTGAAGAGCAGTTTGTCGATGGGGTGACGGCCATCCGAATCCAGCAACGGCACAATCGGTTTCTCGGGTGCTGGTGGTGCCTGTGGCTGTTGTGATGGAGGTGGGGGAGGTGAGAGAGGTGAAGGTAGTGAAGGAGGCGATGGAGGTGAAGAGACTGGCTCGTGTTTTGGCGAAGAGAGGATGGGAGGAATTGATTCTTCTTTGATGGCTCCGGAGTGGGAGTGGCTCAATGGCGGGTCGAATCGAATGATGCTGTCGGATTTGTGGTGAAACATCCAAAGACCCGACATGATTACGAGGGCTAGAAGCCCATATCGCAAGAGGCCCGACGGCCGACGAGGGAAAGGCGCAGCAGGGCTAAGCCATTTGGCCATTGTTTCCTGACAGTGTGGCCCACGCCGAGCAGGCGAAGCAGCCCTTTTGGAGGCGAGGTGGTGAAGGGGGCGGGACGGGGGGCGGGGGCCGCGGCGGGAGGAGAGGTTATTCGCTCGGCTGAGGGTTTTTTTTTTTTTTTTTTTTTTTTTCCTTGTTGTTGTTGGTCGGCTGTTCGTGGTCGGCTGGTTGGGTGCAGGGGCCGAGTTTTTACATGAATCCGGCCGCGGAGAGATGGGCGGCGCCGGAAAGTAGACGCTGACGATGGTGTTGTGTTGGCTGCGAAGTGGCCACGGTGAAGGGACGGACGGTTGGTTGGAGACGGATCAATGGATCAATGCGCTCAGTGCAGTGCTGGGTGGCTCCTCTGCCCAGAAGTGGCGGCGGGCGATACGGCAAGTCGATAAGTGGGTGGTGATGGGCGATAATGAGCGACAATAGGCGATAATGGAGCCGATACGGGAGGCGATCTGCCGGGGATGTGGGGATGGAGAGGTGAAGCGCGCAACGTGGATTCGCTCAGCAGAGGACGCGATGATGGAACATCGCGGAAGCGAGTGGTAAGGCAAGAGGGAGCAGGCTACTGGAATGGAAAGGCTCGATGGGATGGAGAGATGCACCGGTTGGTGACGTGGAAGACCAGCTCGACCTTGCCGAAAGCACGCGAGCTGCAAGGGAGGAGTCCACGACCGACTTCGCCAGATGGCCGTTTCTCCCTCTCGACTCACTCCAGTCTCCCTCCAGTCTCTCTTAGTTTTCCCTCTGGTCTTTTCCAGGCCAGGGGGGTGGCTATTCAGTTTGGATATCTGAGTGCTGGCATGGAATAAAATGGACCCTGGAGAAGTTTCTACTGCGACCAGACACTCTGCAACGGTCTGCGACGGTCTGCCAACAGTGCGTGGACCCGGGGGGCAGATGTCAACGGGGAGAACAGAGTAAAAAGGCCAACGAGCAAAAAGAAGAAGAAGAAGAGATTGCTGCAAAGGAGGCCTGGAAGCCGCCGAGTACGTGTGCTTGTCCGCCCAAGAACCGACCAAACTGGATGGTGAACCTGGATGCTCAGGCTAAAGACGATGATGTGGCATCAAAAAGACTTGATCAATGCTGGCCCTGCTTGTGCTTGTCACCCTTTTCTGTGTCTGATATGTCTCAGATGTCTGGTCTTGGATATTGTCTGGCAAAACCCGCTCTCCCGCGTTGGTCCAGTTGGTCCTCCCTCCATGCCATTTTCACCGACGAGACGCCACAGCAGTTGACCACATCACGCAAAACAGCGTGCTGCTGACGGTGGCCTGTTTCTTTTCTTTTCTTTTCTTTTTTTTTTTTTCTTTTTTTTTCTTTTTTTTTTTTTTTTTTTTTTCTTTTTTCTTTT
>SRPU01000540.1:0-16970 GCA_018360185.1 Claviceps lovelessii | reverse complement strand
AGTTTGGCTCGGGTTGATTGGGCACTAGCCCGTCCTGGCCACCCGCAAAGTAAATTTTCCCTGCCTTTTTTTTTTTTTTGCCTCTAACCGACTCCTCGCCGTCCCTTTTCTTCCCTTCCCACAACTCAAGGTCTCTACATCCACAAATCCTTTTCATCCCCCCCCTCTCCTCTCATCTCTTCTATCTAGGTCATTTCCACAGACCATCCCTTTCCTTGGTCTTTCCTTTGAAGTCTTGTTCTTCGAGGGATCGTGCCAATATCGGCTTCTTCTGTAACATTTTCTGGGGAAGAACTCAAGTCAAGGAGCACACGTCCTTTCGTTTTCTTTCTCTTTTTTATTACCCATTTATACCCTGTCCCATCGTTTTTTTCCTCCACCCTCAAAAACGCTAGCGACAGGTCTCCCCGTCAAATCATCACTCTTTCGTTCATTGCGGGAGTGATTTCTTGCTGATATTTCTTCGATCGACTTTTCTCTTGTCTTCGCGTTGCAAGACTTCGTAGCTTCAACTTTTTGGACGCCCGACGTCTAACTCGCTGCACACGACATCAACAAAAGGAAAAGAATTGAATCCCACTATGGCGGATCACCTCAATATGGGCGGCTTGAACTTGGCTGATGGCCACCCAGGTGGTGGCCAGCAGCGTTCATACATCCCACCTCACATGCGAAACCGTCCATCTGGTCCTCCTATGAACGGCCCGGGTCCCGGACCTGTTCCCGGACCTGTTCCTGGACCGATGCCCAATGGTGCCCCTATCAACGGCGCTCCCAACGGCGGACTCCCTCCTAATGGCTTGAATGGCAGTTCCTGGGCTGGGTAAGTCATCCTATCTCATCCCCCATTCTCCATGCGAGTCGACGTAGACAAGTCATAAGAGAGAGAGAGAGAGAGAGAGAGAGAGAGAGAGAGAGAGAGAGAGAGAGAGAGAGCATGCGGGCTAATACTTAGACAACAGCAACAACAACTTCCCCCCCGGTGGCCGACCGAACAACTGGAACAACGGCCCTGACGGCGGTGCTCCTCCCTTCCAGAACAACCGCCGCGGTGGTTGGAGTGGCCGCGGAGGCGGTCACGGTGGTGGCGGTCGCGACGGCAATGAGGGTGGTCAGTCATACTCTGCCAGAGGTTCTGGAGATGGCCAGTGGCGTGATGGCAAGCACATTCCCGGTCCTGCTAATCCCCGTATCGAGCGTGAGCTTTTCGGGACCATTGATGATCCCTCCAAGCAACACACTGGTATCAACTTTGAGAAGTATGACGATATTCCCGTCGAGGCCTCTGGTCACGATGTGCCCGAGCCCGTCAACCAGTTCTCCAGCCCTCCCCTGGATGAGCACTTGTGCCGCAACATCGAACTGGCTCACTACAAGGTCCCCACTCCCGTCCAGAAGTACTCGATCCCCATTGTTTCGGGTGGTCGTGATCTGATGGCTTGTGCCCAGACTGGTTCTGGCAAGACCGGAGGTTTCCTCTTTCCCATTCTTTCTCAGGCTTTTCTCAATGGCCCCTCTCCTGTCCCAGCCAATGCTGCCGGCCAGTTTGGCCGTCAGCGCAAGGCTTACCCCACATCCTTGATTCTTGCTCCTACTCGCGAGCTGGTCTCTCAGATTTACGAGGAGTCCCGGAAATTTGCTTACCGATCGTGGGTCCGCCCTTGCGTTGTGTACGGTGGTGCCGATATTGGATCTCAGCTCCGCCAGATCGAGCGAGGCTGTGACCTTCTTGTTGCTACTCCTGGTCGTCTCGTCGACTTGCTCGAGCGTGGCCGCATTTCCCTATGCAACATTAAGTATCTTGTTCTTGACGAGGCCGATCGTATGCTTGACATGGGTTTCGAGCCCCAGATTCGCCGCATTGTTGAGGGTGAAGATATGCCCACGGTTGCCAACCGCCAAACTCTCATGTTCTCGGCCACCTTCCCTCGCGATATTCAGATGCTCGCTAGAGACTTCCTGAAGGACTACGTCTTTTTGTCCGTGGGTCGCGTCGGCTCTACCTCTGAGAACATCACACAAAAGGTAGAGTTTGTTGAGGACATTGACAAACGATCTGTTCTTCTTGACATTCTTCACACTCATGCTGGTGGCTTGACCCTCATTTTTGTTGAGACGAAGCGTATGGCCGATTCTCTTTCCGACTTCCTGATCAACCAGAACTTCCCCGCCACCTCTATTCACGGTGACCGCACCCAGCGTGAGCGTGAGCGCGCTCTCGAATTCTTCCGTAACGGTCGGTGCCCTATTCTGGTTGCCACAGCTGTTGCTGCTCGTGGTCTTGATATTCCCAACGTGACCCACGTTATCAACTATGATCTTCCCACTGATGTGGACGACTACGTCCACCGAATTGGTCGTACCGGCCGTGCTGGAAATACGGGTATTGCCACTGCATTCTTCAACCGTGGCAACCGAGGCATCGTTCGGGAGCTTATGGACCTTCTCAAGGAAGCTAACCAGGAGGTTCCCCCCTTCTTGGAGGCCATCGCCCGCGAATCCTCATTTGGCGGTGGTGGTCGCGGTGGTCGCTCCCGTGGTGGTGGTGGTGGTGGTGGCCGTGGTGCTGCTAATCGCGACTTCCGTAAGTTTGGCGGGGGTGGTGGTGGCGGCGGTAGCGGTTTCGGCGGCGGCGGCAGCGGCAACTTCGGCGGACCTCAGCAGAATTCTGGCTATGGCGGTGGCTTTGGCGGCCCCCAGGCTGGAGGCTATGGCGGCGGCGGCGGCTACGGTGGCGGTGGTGCCTACGGAAATCCCGGCGGTCCTGGTTCACAGTCCTGGTGGTAAAACCGTTTCTCAACGATATCCGAATTGCCTCGACCCAAGCATCAGGCCTTTTTTGCCATGATTTCATGGCTGTAACTGCTATGCAGTGATTCTACATGTGCTTCTGCTCTGTTATTTTCCCTTTTTGTTTTTCGTTTTTATATTTTTTTGGCAATTTCGTTCGATCTCGATCTTATGTCGACATCGAACTTGCCCTGTTTTCTGCTCCTGGACTCGATTTTTCTTCTTTGACGCAATCTTTTCTTATTTTTTTTTTGGACGAAACGGCGACACCATGACCTGCGAAGACGGACAAGTGCCTAGTCGGTTCACCGTTCTCTCTCAGCGGAAACGGTCACGGGGCATTCACGAAGCATCTGATAGACTGCATTTGTTTTGATTTCGTCGCCCTCCTCGCTTGATACCCCTTTAGACCGAGAAATGGGGGAATTAAAGACACTGGCGGAAACGTGGTGATGTATAATGGATCCGAAGAAGAGACGCTGGTCCGGTCATGAGCATCACGATTCTGCATGTTTCTTTACATATGCCCAGAAAGGCATTGTTTTCTCCCTACAGGGGCGTATTTTCGCTTTCACGATAGAGGGTCATGTTATCGCCGTACAGATATAGATAAAAGTGGATTTACTCAGTTCTCTGGTCAGAATTGCTCATTTGGTCTTTTTAGTGGAAGGGGAACAGAAAAAATTCAGCTCTGAGAGACGAAGCCGGGAGCAAATGAGGATTAGACTTGGAGAGGAAAGAAGGCCAGTCAGACAGATTTTTCTCTGCTCATCAGTCACGCCCACGCTCGACACACAGGTTATGGATTTTGGTTGGGCACGGGGGCACGCGCATCAAATGGCTCTTGTTCTTTTTCGACGGCTACCTGTATGGCATGGAGGCAACGAGGCGCTGGCATTTGGGGTTTAAGGGGATGCCCCAGGTCGAACGTCCCGGTTGCTCTGTGCCTCTCGCGAATAGACGGAAAGGATAATCAGGGAGGACTGAGTTGGTCCAAAATAAAAATGAAGACGTTTTTTGCCATTACGCTTTGAACGGTGCAGACTGTTTTTTTGATGCTGATATCCATTGACGGTGCAATGCATGCTGTTGTGAATATCGCCCTAACAGGACGATTGCATGCAGTCATATCCATTTATATGTATACGTGAATGACACTATGTTTTGCTGAGAATACAAATTAAAAAAAAAAAAAAACGATGTAAACTATGCCATTATTGTAGCACGCAATCATGATGAGCATATTATTCCCTTGATGCCGAGAAGGCTACACCATTGTACCCATCCACATTCCTGTAATCGCTTATAAGTTATTGGAAGCTATTTGGCCCTCCTCCAATAACTTGGTGTATAAGTGTGGATAGGTACGGAAGGTGTAGCCTTTTCGGCACCAAGAGGATAAGCCCTGAGCTTAAAAGGTGTAAAAAAGAAGACGAGGAAAATACGTGGCCGATTTGGGCTGTTGAGATTGCGGGGGTTTGGGGGAGTGACTGGTGATTATTGTCCAGATCTACAGGCACACACACAAACACACACAGGTATATAGATGTATGTGTTATTTGGTTGGCTACAAAAAACCACTCGAGATGGAGTGTAGGCTGGCTGGCTGTACTCGGACGGGATGGGAGTCGTGACTACTAGGGCGAGGAGGATTTAAAAAGATCTGAGAGGACCAGGAGGGCGTTTGGTTGGATAGTGATACGGAGCGTGTGCGCAACTTACGTTGACCGTGATCAAAAGTTGTCGTCCACGAGGACAACGGCTGGCGCCTCCTTGGCGAGTTTTGGTGCCTGAAATGTCCATGAAGAACCCTTGGTCTGGTGCTTCCCAGGCGTGCGCGTGGTTGGTGTCATCGCCAGTCACGACGATCATCTCGCCCAGGTCCTGGATTCCTGTGACGAGAGTCCTCTTGTTTTTTTTTGGGGGGGGGGGGGGGGAGGGGGGGTCATGACTCGCAGCATGGGCAGGATGGGCTTTCATGTCAGTATGCTTGACTTTGCTGGACACTGCGCTTTCCACAAGGACACCCGCGGCGGGCCATCGGTGAAGATGCCAAGTCCAACAGCCGATGGCAATGGCGCGTCCGTAACCACATTATCGCGCGGGACCATGCGGACGATGAGTCCGACGCCTCGGGCACGCCTGTGCGGACCGGATCTTGGATACCTAGCACGCCGAGGAGGACGACATCTCGGAGCAAGGCAACTAGAAGCGACGTGTAGATTTCATGACTTGCGCATCGGGCGGATGGGCGTCAGAGGCGGGCAATCTGCTTTGGAACCGAGTAAAGTCGGCCAGCCTCGTGCTGCTGGCTTTCCAAAGACATGGAGCTTGATGGCAGCCCGGTCCATCAACATGTTGGTGTGGACGGACAAGGCGGGGGCTCAGTGTGAAATAGAGACTACTCTGACTGAAAAGGGGACTTGATTATTAGCTTTATGTAATGCTGGGAGGGGAAAGTAGAAAGGGGACAGTAGAATATAGAGGTTAGAAAGTAGGGGGTAGGAAGTAGAAAGTAGAAAGTAGAAAGTAAAAAGTAGAAAGAGAGAAGAAGAGAAGAAAAAATAGAAAAGGGGGAATAAGGTAAGAAAAAAAAGGGAAAAGGGGACAAAAAGGGGGGAAGACACGAAAAGGAATATAATATATATATATATATATATTATAAAGAAGAAAAAAAGAATTACAAACAAACAACGTACCAAGGTCCTGTCTCTTCAAAGAAAAAACCACACCATCCCCTATACTCTCCCCCTTCGCGCCGAACCACAACCACAGGTTATCCTCCCTCACAAAAGTCTCATCATAGCGAATCGATGCCAGCGCGAGCATTCCAGCGTGTGACAGCAGGGTAAACATCCAGGCACAGTCAGATATCGTCATCGTGGCCCTTTCAATCCCAATGTTCCGATACGTCGTCCCGAGTCCGTCCCACGATGGCTCACCGTGTCCCCTGTCGGCCTTCACCCCCACTCTCCACGTCCATGTGACGCGGATAGCATCCGACAGACTTTCCTCACAACCTCCCTCCGCTCTCATCCCTTTAGCGAGATGGAGAGTGGCTGCGCGAACAGAGTCAACCCATGTCCTCGTCATTCCTTTCATGTCGGCCTTGTAACTTCCGACACACGCAATGTTACAACCTACTACATCACATCTAGAGGCGCCTCTTGTCTCTATCGCGTACACACATGGATGGATTGGCGTAGCAGCCCACGTGGAAGACTGGCAAGATTGATACTAGCGCTGATCCATCCATGATGCATCCATGGCGCAGTTAAGCTTGAAGTCAGCCCAGTGGTGGCAGTTTCCGTCCCTCTCACGTCACTGCATGTGAGCACAAGACCAGACCTGTCAGAGTCCATCCGCAATCTCCACGACCTAGTGGAATTCAGTAACAACTCGCGGAGACAAGTCGGAATCGTGACACCCGGTCGCACACCCTGGCGGGATGCACGAATCGCAATGGCCGAGGCGTGACCGATGGAACGCTGCGCTAGATCCGGATGAGCTGGGACGGATGGTTTTCCGTTTCTTTCTTCGCGCCTACTCAGCTTTCGTGCTGCATGTACATGCACTGCATACGACTACCCCATCGTCAAGCACAAATCACCCTTGGGTGCGACAACAGCTCTCTTTAGTCTTCCATTCTTAATAAACATGACATAACAGACATCTCTTTCCGCCGCAGCAGGGAGACCATCAATCAGGTTGTGTAGCGACCAATATCCGATCCAGGACTCCAGCCACCGCTGAACCCACCCGGCCCAGGGATATCGGTGCCGTTGCCGAGGCGTAGGGCGACACCGGTGTCCTTGGCACACAGGCCGTATGCCTGAAGGTTTTCAGGAGTTTCTGCAATATAATGCATGTATTCTATCAAAACGTCAGCAAATCACACACCAGTATGTTCGAGCGGAAGCGATTTTCTTCTTTCTTCTTCTTCTCCTTCTTTCTTTCCTTTTCCCTCTTGAGATTTTTGAACAAGGGGACATGTAATAAACTCACTTTGGCATTCGTACGGCCCCGCGCATGCCTGATAGCCCGGGCCGCTGAAGAATGCCCACGACGCAGAACCGTAGTAGAATATGTCGGAGCCGCCCTGGATGTAATTGGCCGGGCCCATGCGGCATCGCTTGTTTTTGCCGCACCACGAAAAGTCTGGGTCTCCCCAGCCCGCCACATCGGCCCTCCAAGGCGCCGGCGGAGATACCTTTGCGTTGTCGCCTTGGTCGTAGTTTGTCTCGCTCTGGAGGAGCGTGACGACAACGTTTCTCGCCGACCGGAGGTTGAGCTGGTACAACCACCAGTGTTCGCTGCCGACGGCGTGCAGCCAAGTGCCTTTTGTGGACTCGACAAGGACGCCGCCCTTGGCTGCGATATTGGAGCCGCCGACAGAGCCCTCGGTCATATGGTCGGCGACCCAGTTCCAAACGTTTTCGATATAGGCCGATGAGTCCTTGGCCAAGTGAATGCCGACAAAGGCCGCCTTGCATGGCGTGCTGGCGTTCTTGCATGTGTCCGTAAGGCCGGGTGCGCCTAGGGTTCCGCCCACCGTGATGAGTGAGTTCCAGAGCGCTACGTCGCCAGGCCGGCTGCCGGTGGCCTGGAACTGGACAATAATGGCTCCGGGAAGGACGTCGGCGACGGTAAAGCGCATATCCTGAATCTGAGCGATGCCGACATCACCGGGCTTGCCAACCTGCACGACGGGCCGAGGCTTGGACTCATCCTTAAAGAATTTGCCCCCGCCGGAAATGGTGGACCAGGCTTCACCGACGATGCGAGATCCGATGGGAATGAGGAGAGTAGACTCAACACGGTAGTCTCCAAAGGGGAAGTACGCAATCTTGTTCTTGTCCGCGGCAAACCGGAGCACCTTGTTGAGGGAAGCAGCCTCATCTGTTTGACCATCGCCCTTAATGACGTACCCGCCATTCTGCTTGGGGTCCTTGATATTGATGAAGTCTGTCACGTGTTTGTCTGCGTACGTTGGAGCCGCCACCACGGGAATACGGCCTCCAGGCGCAACCTGTTCCGGTCGAGGCTTGGCACCAGTCGTGGCGCCCCAAATGGGAGTACGGCCTACCGTGTTGCCGAATGAGAAGTTCTCGATGTACTTGCGCGGGCCGAGGGCTGTGCCAGTCGGCAACTGAACAATGTTGGAATCGGTATCCTTTGTCAGGTTTTCAATGACAATGGACGGGTACACCGAGGAGTTGAATGTCACACCCGAGTTGATGGACTTGGCGTCAATGATGCCGACAAAGGGACTGTCCTTCGTGCTCTGCACGGCCGTGCCAACCGTGTCGAATGTCGGCGACAACAAGCTGATGGTGTTGGCGCCACCGATGAGCATGCCGATTTTATTCTGGAAGAAGTAGATGCTCTTGTAGAGCGCTTGCTGGTGGCCGTTGTGCCAAATACCGTTCTGTTACAGCCGGGTGTGTTAATAAGCTATCTCTTGTGTGCTATTTTCTCTTCCGTTTCTTTTCTTTACATCTTTTACTTTTATTCCTTGTTTATTTATTTTTTCTCTCTCTTTATTTTTTTTCATTTCCTATTATTTAAAATAGAACACCATCTAATCTTACTGTCTGGAAAATGTGCACGTACCTGTCCGTTTTCAATGCGCACATCAGCTAGCCCGAGCGTTGAGCCACGCCCGAGTCTGATGCCAGTATGGCCGTCCTTCTTGCCTGCGGTAGGCATTTGGATCTTCAAATTTTGAAGTTGAGCAGTTTGAGCAACTCCCCAGTACAGGGCTGTGAAGTTCAGGCCTATTGAGACGTGTCAGAAGAGCTCAAAAGACGCAGACAGGCAGACAGTGTAGTGCACTTACTTGCTTTGACCGAAGTGGTATCGAGAATCAAGTTCTTCACACCCACAGCGAATGATAATTCGCCCTTTTCGGCCGTAGCAGGATCTTGACCTATTCATGTCACACGTGTAAGTCATTTACTTGATATTGAATTGGCTAGACAGAGAAATCTATTCGTACCGTTGAGCAGAATGGGGCCATCGAAATCTTTAGCTGCTTTCAGGACGGGAGGATCAACTGCGTCGCCCATGATAATTGTGTCTGTCCGCATATTGATGGTTTTGCTAATGGTATATGTGCCTGGTGGGAGATAGACGACCTGTATGAAACGTCAATCATGGTGCTGTCATTATTTAAGGCGTATACATGTCATCTCCTAACGTACTCGGGGCTGAGATGCCAACCATTCCGATTGTCGTGGTCGGCTGCCAGCCGAGTCGATGGCAGCCTGAATACTGTCACCATGACCGGGTTTGACGCGTTTAAAGACCGAATAGGTCGTATTATCAACGTGAGGAGGGAATCCTCTGCCCGGGCCAGTATGATCCATATCTGCGTACCAGAAACCACTCGATCTAGATTCATCCCCGCTCTGGTCCAGCGATGACGCCGTACTTGAGCCCAAGAGGGCGAGCAGGCTTACCAGTGAAGCGAGCATCGTGATAGACAAGCGCTGTGAACGGCTTAAAGTAATACCTTACCAAAATAGACGCCGGAGCACAGAAGAGACAACAAGGAAAAGAAAAAAAAAATGAGGGGAAGGCAGACGGATTATGAGGCCTGAAAGTCGACACGAACAGGTCGACAATGACACGGAAAGGTCGGACGAGTTGCAAATAGCCGCGGCTCACGATACCCAGTGGCCCAGGACTCTCCAGAGCCAGGATCCATAGCGATACGAACGAGAAGCGCCTTTCCCGTTCCATTATGCATCCGACTTGGGGACACTAGGCATTGCGTACCAGGGTCTTTCGACGGAGGCATGGCTAGAAATGGAGTTGAGCAGATTCCTGTGCAAAAAGGATAACGGATGCTGAAAATAAATAAATAAAGGATCGGATTGGAAGCGACGCGCGTCCGTGCATTCTGCGCTTGCAGGTACGCTGATCTGGCTTTATTATATGACTCGTTGGCGGGCTGGAATGGACCATGTATCCGCTTGGCGTTCGGGAATGTCAGGCACCGGCTTGACGTTGGACCAAGTGAAGCGGCGTTCGAACCTTACACTTGTGTGCGGAAAGGCGCCAAACGGGTCAAGAAAGCACCAGAAGACCAATCACATTGGAGCCAGGTAGTGTGTCCTTAACGTTATATGAAAACTTAACCTTCCTAGAAGTACTGGCAACTTTATGCACTACCTATAAGCGAGTTACACGCTATAGAGATAGTGGGTTAATTAGAAGTGTCTAAACCATATCGATGCAGGTGTGGATTCCGCGACCTCGTTGGCGCCTTCCCACACCCAAAAAAAAAGGATTGGCGACATGGAAGCCTCGGCCCGCTTGTCCATTACAAATCAGTCTGGCATCGCTCGTCTGGCAGGTAACCTTGCAATGCTCTTTCTCATCTCGCGTTTATCTCTCAGGATGGACCGAAAGTTCTTACACAAACCAACGAACCTCCCTCGCCTCCAAAATCTTTGAAGTGGTGGTCGGGAGTAGGAGTGAGAAGCCAACGGTGCATCGGAATTCGGCCAAATACGCCAGTCGCACTGCGGCATGGAACCTCATGCAACGTGATCTGAGTCAATTCCACACAGGGGGAATGCGCCACCGATTTTGTCTTTCTTTCTTTTTTTTTTTTTTTTTGGATGTTGGGCCTCTCCGGGCGTGGCTTGTCTGGGCCAAGGTGTCTTTTCAGATGTCTTTATGTTTCAGGGTTTGTAGGCGAGGGAATCAACAGCGTGAGGGTTGCTCAGCAATACAACAGCAGCAATGGCTCATTGTCCCCCCCTTCTTCTTCTTCTCCTTTTTTTTTTTCTCTTCTTTCTTTTCCTCCTCTTCTCTTCCGCTCCGTATCCGTGTAACATCACCTTTCGTGATCTGTTCACATTCTACCATTCGTGGCGTGCTCTGTGGCGTGGATCCTCTTCCTTGCACATCGGGGGAAGAAAGTGGAGTCATTTGTGCGCCGTTGAACTCATGTTTTTTTTATTCCTTCCGCCGCATCACATTCAATCACAGCGGGGCAGCTGGCAAATCAGAATACTTTACGTAGCTCCACGGTTCCCGGCACAAAAGCATCAAGCTTAAAATGACCATCGTTCAACATCGACATCCACCTTGGCCAACCTCGGTCCGCCTTCGCCTTCGCCCGCCTTCGCCTGCCTTTATCCGCCTTCGCCTACCTCCGGTCGCTTCCCCATCCCTTACATGCCCGCCGTGATGGAGAAACCTCCATCCACAACAAGCGTGTCGCCATTGAGGTACTGATTACAACTCGCAAACAGAATCGCGGATGCCATGTCCTCGTCTTTCCCCGGCCGAGCTGCTGGAACCTTGCCCTCGAAATCTCCCTTGGAAAGCTGGCTCTTCTGTTTGTCGTCGCTTGCGCCGGCAGTCATTTCACTGGGGAACACTCCGGGCGCGATGCTGTTGACGCGAATCTTGAGACCCGCCGACGCAATCTCCGACGAGAGCATGCGTGTGAGATGAACAGCTGCTGCCTTGGAAGAGTTGTAGTCGAAGTGCTGCTGAGCCGTCTTGACTAGCCCCGAGACGGATGTGATGTTGATGACGGTCCCCGACCAGCCACGGTATAGCCCTGATGACGCTTGCAGCAGAGGCAGAAACGCTGCCGTCGTGAAGTATACTGCGGCCACGTTGGTGCGATAGAGGTCAATCCACGTCTCGAATGATGAGTCGTTGAACAAAGTCAACTGTAGTTCCTTGGCTGACTTTGCCTCGGGATTGATCTTGTCGCCAGAAATGCCTGCATTGTTGACGAGGATGCAGAGACATTTCTCTCGAGATTCCACGTCTCGAAGAAGAGACAGAATACCCTCCTTGGACGAAATATCTGCCTGCAGAGGGATGACTTGACTGTCGTTACCCTGGAAGTGCTCGGATACAACTTTATCAAGCTTCTCCTTGGTTCGTCCCGTAATGTAGACCTTGGCGCCGTTGGCTGCCAGTGCTTGCGTGGCCATCAAACCGATGCCAGAACCACCACCTGCAGTTTGGGGAGATAAGCTTGTTGTGACCTCAAATCATGGGGTGCTATCAATCAGTGCGCTCTACACAGCCAAACACTGAGACCAGCAAATTGGCTTGACGAACCGGTGACGAGGGCCACTCTCCCTTTGAGGTTGAAGAGGACGTCTCTGGTTAAGGCTTGTGTGCTAGACATTGTGAATTCGTGATTCAAACGACTTGGGATTTGAATAAACAGCGAAGAAAAAGAAAAAAAAAAAAAAAAAAAAAAACCGGAAACGTCGAGTATGGCGAACACTTTGCGTATATGGGCAGTTGATGTTTTGGTCATAAACTATAACACGGTTGATGGACAACTGCTAACAGGTTCTATCACACACCTTCATTATATACGGTAGTTGTATTGTCTGCCACAGCCCGCCGACGTGGCCGACGTGGCCGACGTTGTTCCCGCCTGCCGATCCAGGTGACCGGGCGTTGTCAAATACGCACCAGAAAGCATTCGTTTCGTGCATTTCCCTGCGGGATTGCGTCTGTTTGGTGGCAGGGTCTAATCATGATGATGTCAGAAACCAGCCGTGCCATGTAGATGACATAAACATGTGCGGAACATGACCTGCACCTGCCACATGTTGTGTTGTGTTGAGTTGGCCAACAACACCAACACGTCATGATTGCAAAGGTTTACTTCTTCAAGGTCCGCTATGGAGAAGGAGCGACCTCTTTTTTTTCTCCTTTTTTTTGCCCTTGGTTCGAGTTCTTGCGGCGTGGCTCGTCATGGGAACTGCTGAGCTTTGTGTCCTATGTGCGTACACAACGAAACTTCGGACTCGCTTTTTTCTTTTTGGTCAACAAATCTGTTGCAAACGTTCTAGACTGTCTCGAGGTTTCTATAGGAGCTATTCGGGCTTATTGCTAGTAGTTGTTTTTTTCCAGCAGAAACAGACAAAGCAACAACAATGAGAGACGGGGAGAGGGAGAGGGAGAATCGGAGGTCAGAAGAGTTGAACGATTTTTTCGAATGTGCACGCCACGTGACGAGGCGCTTTCGCCATGAGATGACACGAAATAACCATCTTTTCAAAGGAAGGACTACAACTTGTTCAGCCAACTCCATACACAGTCGCGGCACACAATGAAGGCTTGGGCTGGAGCTTTGGCTCCGCAACATGGCCTTCGGACTTCATACCCAATTGCCTAGTCACGTCGTCTTTTGAATCGATGCAAGGCGGTACTAGATTCAAGGTAGATCAATGAATAGAAAGAAAAAAAGCCAGAAATCAACAGAAACAATGCCGTTTCCGCAAATCTGGAAGCCCGGTGGAGCCCAATGGTCGGCTTGAGCATACGGCATACACGGACTCGGCCACACGCGTGAGCTGTCACTTTCCACAAATCTGGACGACATTGGCAAATTGAAAAGCATAAAAAAAATAAAAATAAAACAAAAACAAAAAACAAAAACAAAAACAAAAACAAAAACAAAAACGAATAAAAAAGGGGTGCCTCAGCTGGGATATCCCGAGCTCACGTGACAGTATTGCAGTTTCCCAGGTTATGAAGTTAACAGAAAACGATTCACGTCCTCATGCACGTACAGAGAAATCGGCCATAGCATTCCTGGCCGAGTTGTATAGAGAGGGGAAGATTACGCACATACCGGCAAGGATGATTACACCATGGGTAGTTTCACCCCCATCATGAGCTCCAACCCGTCGGCATTAGCACCGTTTCGGCCTTTGCTGTCACGCACGCGAGACGAGGAGGCGGCATCTGCGGAATCGTCCGAGACCAACCCAGGCCGGAAACGAGACGTTGTGGTTGCGGCGTGTGAAGACTGCAGAAAGCGCAAGGCCAAGGTAGGCGTTCAATTATGGTCCTAGGAGTCAGATGACTGAGAAGCTCTAGTGCGATGCTCAACGGCCGGCCTGCTCGGCCTGCTTAGCCCGTGGACGAGATTGTACATATACGACTAATCCATTAGAGACGCGAGGCTCGGCGCTGAAACGAAAGCATGAATACCTGGACAGGGAATTCCAGGAGCTTCAGAAATCCCACGATGCCTTGCAGCAGCTGGTCCATGCCCTGCAGTGTCGGGATGAAAAGGATGCCCTGGCCATTCTCCAGCGCATACGACAGCACGAGGACGCCGAGACCATCATGGAGCATCTTCACGCAAGTGATCTTCTTCTCGAGCTGCAGACCGGTCCTTATTCCAGGTCCATGACCGGCGGCTCAACCTCGACGCACCAAGTCCATATAGCTCATATGCCACATATACCAACGTCGCTGCTGTTGTCTCCGAACGCCTCATCTTTTCCGCGCTTGGGTCAAGAAGGAACCAAAGGAGTCCAGGTCGTGCCAAGCCAGCTTTTAAATCGAGAGCTCAGATTCTCCCCAATATCTGGCGTTCTGTCTTCTATCAGCAATGTTTCTGACTCCTACACGAAACCGCATGCGCTGGTCAGAGTCGTAGACTCCCGACTTGATTCGATTGTTCCTTCTCGCTGGACTCGTGTCTCCGCCGATGACGACGTGCTTAGAGACCTGCTAGGACGATACTTTATCCAAGAATACGTGCGGATTGCCTGTTTCCACAAGGACCAATTCTTGGAAGACATGGCGTCTGGGTCGATCCAATTCTGCTCGTCCCTACTAGTCAATGCAATATTGGCTTTATCTTGTGTGCGTATTTCGCTGCCACCAGAATCTCGGCAACTTGCCTCAATGAGACTATGCTCACCAGAGTTTCCTTTTTCTTCTTCTTCTTCTTCTCTCCCCTTCCCCCCTTTTCCTTTTCCTTTTTCCTTTTCCTCTCCTTTCTTCAATATTTTTACTTTCCTTTATTTTTTTTTCTTCATGTCTTTTTTGGCAGTATTGCCATCATGAAACAGTAGACAAAGAAAAGTCACGCCAGCTACGCGGCCTCGGCTACGAATGTCTGGCCGAGGCCAAGAGCCTGTGGGATCAGGAGCAGGAAAAGCCAATTCGCATCACAACGATCCAAGCGGCCATGGTTTTGAGCGTAACGATGAACGGATGCTCAGCCCAAGGCCTCGGAATCAAATACGCTCGTGCGGCCGTGGCCATGGCTATCAACCAGGGGCTGTTTCTTTCGCCAGACGCCCAACACATACACAGACGATTGCAACAGGCTCACGAATTTACAGCATGGTGCCTGCACAATTGGATCATGTGAGTTGTAGTTTGGAGAGGGTTGGTAAAGTTTTGTTAAAATTTTTTTTCTTTTCTCTTATTTTTCTTTTCTTTCTATTCTCTTATTTTGTTTTATTTTCTCTTTTCCTTTTTTAGTATCTTTATTCCTATTTCTTAGTGTTATCTCTCCCTCCTCCTCCTTCTGTCCATACCTTTATTCTTCATATTAACATCCTATCCAGATTACAAGGCTATCAATTCGTTATGTCAACTACCCCCGACAGTCAACGTTTGCCGCCGCTGCCGGACCCTGAAACGAACCCAGAGTGGTACGGCAAAATCTGGATGCAGGATTTTTCCACCAAAACCAGGTTTTGCCTCGACCATGCGCGCTTGTTTAAAGCCAGGTGCGAAATATTGTCCATTATCAATGACGTGGCTCGTCATTTTTCTCGCCCATATGTCAATGCGGTATCGGATAGCGAATAGTGGCAGGAGTCGAAACAGGCCTGACGAACGATGTAGTTAATACTTTTCCTTGCTTTTTTCCCCTTCCATTTCTTATTCTTTGACCCCTTCCTCACGTCATGACAGTTCATACGCAGGAGGCAGCGAAATGCGGTGGCTATGACTTTGTGTATATGTACGTCAAGTTTATGTAAGCCTTACTGGTTTTTAAATCATAGCCACTACCCCAATATCCTACATGTCCTCTGAGGCCTTGAAAAACTCGTCCAAGTGAATGGGTAGCTCAGAGGGGTGGCCGTGTCTGACGGCGTATATTGGAGTGGCACGTAGAAGAAGTCCTGTTTTTCATCATGTGTTGACTGGTTTTTCGATCCAACACAGTGGTTGAAAAAACATAATAATAGCAAAGAGTAAGATAGAAAGAAAACCAGAAGAAAAATAAATAAAGTAATTTAACTTAAAAATAAAAAAAATAAACGCCTTTTAAAAATCATGATATATGAAATAGAACTAAAATACAACTGGAATAAAAATAAACTAAAATAAAATAAAATAGAATAAAAGAAAGGACTTCTACAACTTTAACTGCTTTACACAACAGTAAGCTCCCCGCGCCATTTCACAGCCACTCACCAATCATAACCATGTCTTTCGCCATCCGAGGCACACCACCCGACGATACCAAGACCTGCGCAAATCTCCCTTTTCTCCTCCAGATTTGCCAAAGTCATTAACCTGTTGAATATAATATCTACGGGATAGCATCTACAGCCCCGCAGGATATCGAAAGCGAAAAAACGCCCTTTGTTGTGCCGCTGCGAGGGATTGACGTGGAACATGCAGTCACGGGGGAGTTTTGAACGTTGGCTCAATGGGCTGGTTCGCTCAAGATTGTAGGTGAGTTTTTGGGGCATTGAGGATACGTATTTTGGACGGAGCAAGGATGGGAACTCAGAGGGGTTAAAGTAAATAAGAAAGACGGAGGAAGGAGGACGACTGAATATTGGAAGAAAGCGGGTAAAAGAAGAAGAAAAGACATTTACAAATAAATTAAAACATAAATTAAAAATAAATAGAAAATACATAGAAAGAAAGAAAGAAAGAAAGAAAATATGAAAATAAAAATAAAAATAAAAATAAAGAAAAAATAATTGGTTAGCGGAAACACCCTCCGCGTAACTTGATTAGATGGGCTCTTCCCACCCACTGCCTCACCGCCCACCAACAAGCAACGTCGTTTGCTCTCGCGCGACTTGACGTTTGATCCGTCATTGTGAGGAATTACTCTACACGAACTGTCCTGGCCTTGCCTCCCCCCCCCCCTCCCCATCCAATCCAAACGATTGGCAGAAGTAAGGAGAGGTTAAAAGTCCGCGCGCGAGTTTTCCTCGGGTGTGGGATGTCGTACTTTATACGACATTGCGGGTCCTTGTGCGTGTGTCGTTGTGTTTTTTTTTTTTCCTCTTTGACCGTCGTTGCTTGAATGTAACGTGTTATCTTCTTGTTTGATCGCCCAGTATGAACAGAAATGGGTTTTGGCTTTTTTTTTTCTTTACTCTGGAGAGCGCCGTATCTGGGCCCAGGGC
>SRPU01000539.1:0-16981 GCA_018360185.1 Claviceps lovelessii | reverse complement strand
TTATAAAGAAGATATAAGAAATTCACTTCTTTATAATATAGGCTTAACAGTGCACTTAGTTAATTCTAAAGAGCACTTTATAAGCTATACTGCTAATAAAAAGGGGGAAGCTAGCCCTATAACTACTAGTAGGGGACCTATTTATTCTAAGGGATATAGTAAGGCTAAATTCTTAGTGTTATGCTAGTAAAATCCTAATAAATATAGGCCTTTAATTCTATAAAATACACTATTGTTACGGTCCACCCCGAGAGGCGGAACCCACCTTATAAAGGAGGGTTCCGCTGCATCTAGCTTAGAGAGAACAACTTTGACTATATATACACTTAACCACCTATCTATAACTTAAGTGTTCTCTCTTTATAACCTTTATAATATACTACACCTATTATATAAGTACCCCCTATTTATATATAATATTTAGTATATAATAAGTAGTAGTAATTACTATTTCTTTTATATATCTATTTACTATATAAGACTTATTAATAAAAACTATAAGCCTTATATTAATAACTAAAGAAAACTAGTAACTTCTACCTATTAATTTAAATTCTTTAATTACTAGCTTTATTACTAAGAACTAGCTATAGTAAATATACTATTTCTAAGCTTTCTACTAAGATTTTCCTAATATTAAGAATAGAAAAAGACTCTTTTTATTATAAAAGAATATTAAGAACCTTTAAACTCTTACTAAATATTAATATATTAATAGCAATCTCTAAATATACCTAAAGCCCCTTATTATTAAAAAACTAATTTATTAAAACCCTATAGATTTTATAATAGTTAATATTAAGTAGAAAATAGTAAAAGGTATTATTTATAGGGCTAAGCTTAAATGCCTTTTTAAAAGAGTAAACCTATCACTAAAGATTAAAAGCACTATACTAAAAAACAGCCTAAAACGCTTAAAAAATACTAGTAATATAGTAATATATAATATTTCTAAAAATACCTTAATAGGGGAATCCTTAAGTATAGGAATTAGGGGACCTTTAAAGACTTTAAATATCTTATTTTATATTAAGAAAAATAATGCCTCCTTATAAAAAGGAGACTATATTAGCACTAATTCCTACTAAAAAACTATTTTAAAATTAAAAACCTATTCTTATCTAACTTATAGTGCATTAGCTACCTTTTTAAGAGCTCCTTTAAATTCTATAGAAATTAACTAAAATAAGGTAAGTTCCCTCTCTCTTAAAAATTAGGTAAAATATATACCTTCTCCTAGAATAATAAAGGCTTAGGGGCACTAGCGTAAACCTAATATAAATAATAAATTTAGATAATTTCTTACTAATATATATAATTAGTAGAAGGCTATTTTTAATAAAATCCGCTATAATAATGCTAAGGAAATTAATAATATAGTTACCTATATAATAGTAGCTCTAAACTTATTTAAGCTAGTAGAATCCTACTAGTAAGTTATAAAACTAGCTTAATACCCTTTATTTCCCTTTAAATAGGTTCTAACCTTAAATATATAATACTTTATAGTATTTTTTAAAACTATAGGCATATAGTAAGTATAATTATTTTACTTAATAGCTTTTACTAGCTAATATACTAAAACCACTTAATTTAAGGGGTAGCTAGCTAATAGTAAGTATTATAAAACTTTATATAATCTCCTTCCCTATAAGGAGCTGCCTCTTAGGAATACTATATACACTTAAAAGCTATTATTTATACTAATAAAATAGCGCTCTAAAGAGAAGTATCCCTATAAAAATTACACTATTTATATTTTAATAACCTCTAACTATTTAGTAAAACCCTCTTAAAAGCTTAGAGATATTAAATATCTTAACCCTAAAATAAATCTAAATAAAATTAATAGTAAAGCTATTAAATATAAAGGTAAATCTACTATATTTACTAATATAGACCTCTAAATCTAGGCAGTTAAAAACTACTATAGTTATACTAGTATTAGCTACTAAGAGTAAATTAAGCACTAAGTATAGTATTTCTTTTATAGTGCTACTTATATATAGTATTGCTAGCACCTTAATAATAAGAAAAAGACTATAATATTCTATAATTTAAAGTTAGTTTTTACTATAGTTAAAAAAGAATTTAGCATTAAAATCTAAAATACTATAGCCTAGCTTAACTAAACTAAATTTACTAAAGATAATATATTATTTAAGATATCTCTATAAGAATTTATAGTAAAGATTTTCTTCTATACTAGGGCTAATAAGGAATTTACTAATCTTTAGCTTCTTATTTACCTTTACTATAAGCTTTATATAAAACTCTACTAAATCTATCCTTAACTAATAGAATTTAACTATTAAAATATATATATTAATTTAGTAAAAGGTAAGAGGCAAGACTTAAGGGACTTTATTTTAGGCAATAAAACCTATTATAAAACTAAAAAGAATAAAGTCTAAGCTTCTGCTTACCTTTTTATAGAAGACTTAGACCTAATAAATAATAATACCCCTTATTTTATAGTAAAAGCTTACTAAAATAAACTATCTTATTATAATAGCTACTATAGTAGTAGTTATAGCTTACCTTAGTATTAATAGAGTAGTTATTACTAATACTTATAAAGCTATAAGTAATACTATAATGCTAATAATAGGTATAATAGTAAAAACCACTAGCTATAAGGCTAATTATACCCTTTCTAGCCTAACTATAGTTACTTTTATAAAAATTATAAAGAGGCTTTATAATAGTTCCCTAAGGACTTTAATAAAAATATACCTACTTTTACCCCTAATACTAGGGAGGCAGACACTTCTAAGTAGTAAGAGAAGGCTAAGCCTTACTATTATAAGTCCTTTAGGCACCCTTAGTATAACTATTAAAGCTATAAACCTTATTTTTATAAAAAATAAATACTTAAGAATAATAATAGTATAAACTATATAGTTATAGTAAATAACTCTAATGTAAAAGCTAAGGAATCCTACCTTACCTTATTAAAATACTATATAGTTAAAAAAGGCATTATTAAAAGTAACTTAAATAAGAATAAATCTAACTTTATAAATGCTTTCTACGCTAGGGAGCTAACACTCCCCCTTAACTTACACTATAAGAAAATTATAGTATCTAAAGGACTAACTAATAGCTAGGTTATTAAAGCAGTAGTAAGGCTATACTAGTTAGAAATTACTAAGAAATAAAAGGTAACTACCTATTTTAAGGTAAACCTCTACTTTAATAACTAAAGGCAGAACTATAAAATCTACCTTAATATAGAGACCTTATTAATACTAGTTAATAAAAAGTAGCTTTAATAAAATAGGTATAATATTTAATAAAGAACCTAAAAGCCTAAACCTATAAATAATATAAATTCCTTTTTCTATATTATAAAAACCACTACCTTTAACTTTTATATTAAAGAGAAAGCTAAAGAAAAGTTAGTATTTAGCTATTTTATTATAACTACTAATATAATAAAGAAACTTACACTAAAATTATTAATAGGCATAGATTTTATATATAATTATAGTATTAAAATTGATTTTATTAACCTAAGGGTTATTTTCTAATCTATATATAATATAACTATACCTAGCTATATCTTCTACCCTACTAATATAGTTTTAACTAGAAGGGTTATTATAATACATAATATTACTATGCTGCTATATAGCTTAGAATTTATACTAGTTTTCTAGAAGGACTATATAGTATATAAAGCTACTAGTATTTATTACTTTATTTTAAAGAACTACTAGATTTTTAATAATATTATAAATTATAAGTAGGCTAAATACTTACTAATTTATAACTTTATAAATTTTCTAATTTATATTAAGCTTAACTAAAGACTAAGAAACCTCTATAGGTTAAACTCTATAGACTTATACTTTATAGTGGATAATATTAAGAATTTTTCTACTTTTTATAGTTAAAATATTAATATCCCTAAAGGCTATAAGAAGCTAGTAGTTTTAAAGAATATTCTTTCTCCTAAAGCTAAAGAAAATATTAAAGAAAATACTAATAACCTTAACTTAAAGGTAGTTAATAGTAGCATTCCTTTATATAGTATTATATACCTAAATAATATACTATTTATTATAAATAAGTTTAATATTAAAATTATAAATCTTAACCCTATTACTATAGAAAAACTTATTAAACTTACTAATAAATATAATACTTACTATAACTAAAGGGTAGTGCTAATACCTAAGGAGAAATAGATATATATTAATTTTATTAATAAATAGTAAAATTAGCTAAAACCCTTATAAATATACTACTTAAGTAGAAAAGATTTTAAGAAATTCTATAAAATCTTTAATAAGAAATATAAGGTAGGTAAGGTATTCTACCTTAAAGTAGGCAAGAAAGCACTATACCTATACTTTAGTTTTCTTATTTAATATAATACTAAAAAAGAATATAAAAAAAGAGTAGTAATTAATATAAGGCCTATAAATAGTATTACTATTCTAAATATATACCCTTTACCTAACTAAGGTAATATTATAAAGAATATATAAAAAAAGTATTAAATATCCCTCCTAAATGCTTCTAGTTTCTTTAACTAACTTTTAGTATAGTATAAGCATTATAATAAAATAGTAATAATCTCTAAGAGAGAAATTAAGGTATTTTATATTATAATATAGAGATATAAGAATTCCCTAGCATATACTTAGCGTTTTATAGATAAGTAATTCTATAAGCATTAAGCCTTTATATAAGTATATATTAATAATATTATAATTTTCTCTAATACTCTTAAAGAATACTTAGCTTACCTTAAGATTATTTTTTAAATTCTTAAGAAGTGCTGCCTATATATTATAGCTAGGAAGTTATTTATTAGCTATCCCTTAATTTAGCTTTTAGGTTTTATTATAAATATAAAGGGTATTACTAATACTAGTAATTATATTAAAGCCTTTAAAAACCTTTAAATACCTACTATACTCTTAACTCTTAAAATCTTTATTAATATAGCTAGCTTTCTTTATATAGAGGTCCTCTAGTTTAATTTATATATTAAACCCCTATAAAATAGAAAGATTAAAATCCTTTATAACCTTTATAAAAGAAATAAGCTCCCTATTAGGTTATTTAAATAAGTATAGAAGCGCATAGCCTAATAGGTAAGTTTTATACTATTAGAGTAAAAAATTATATCTTTTAAATTAATTTAAGAACTCTTATATATTAAAATCCTACTTTAGCACTATAACCCTAAGAGACCCCTTTTCTTTAAGGTTAATATATATAAGGAGGGCTTTAGCCTATATACCTTTTAATTAGCTATTAATTAAACTAATATTAGTATCCCTAGTAAGAATATTAATAGTAATAAGCTTTACCCTATTTTATTTCTCTCCTAACTAACCTTAGTTATTAAAAAGAGGTATAGCTTAATAGAAGTAGAGGTTACTACTATTATATAAGAAATAAGAAAGCTAAGAAGAATAGCCTAATTTAACTTATTAGCTATAAATATTATTACTAATTACTTACTAGTAAAGGGCATTATTTAGTATACCTTACTTATAATAATAAACCTTAATAAAGCTAACCTTAAGCTAGCTAAAGTTATAAATTACCTCTTATAGTTTAAAATCTATATTATTTATATTTCTAGCATATTAAATATAGTGCTTAATGCTCTCTCTTAATTACCTATAGATATTAGCTACTAAAAAGCAGTAAACTATAGTAAATTTAATAAACTTAATGCTTATATATACTTTAAAGAAGAATTTATAGCTATTATAATTATAAATAAAAATCTAAAGGATTCTATTATAGTAGAGTATTAGTATAATATAAAGTATAGCTAAATTATTAAGGGTATTACTATATATAAAAAAAAGCAGCGCTAAGCTAATTAAAATTAGCTATAAATTCCCCTATATAGCTAGGACCTTTAAAATAATAGACTTCTTTACTACTATAATTTAAAGGGACTATACTAACTCTATATCCCTTAAAACTATATAAAAACTCTACTTTAACTAACTTATAATAATACTTACTACTTTAATATAGGGAGAATAGTAAAGAAGCTCTCTACTATATACTTTTTATAAATAAGCAGCTAAATATATATCTATATAGTATACTATAGTATTTATAGAAAAAATATAATTCTTTAATTATAAGCTTTAGGAAAGATAAAACCTTTTTAAACTAAGCCTATACCTTTTTATAGTATCTCTCTAAACTTTATTATAAATATACTAAAGGTTAGCTCTTTAAATATAATATAGGTAGTAAAGAGATTTATTATTTATAATTTACTTTACCTTATTAACTACCTTTTTAGTAAAAAAACTATCCTTATCCTTAATTATAAGAAGTATTTAATAGAAATTTAGGCTAAACTTCTTTTTAAAGGGCTTTACCTTACTAACTAGGGTCTTTTATAAGAAATTATTAGTAATAAAGACCTAAAATTTATCTCTAAACTCTAAACTACTCTATTTTATAAGCTAGGAGTAAAATTCCTTATAGCTATAGTGTATTACCTATAGACTAATAAGGTAGTAAAGCATAAAAACTAAATAATAATTATTACTATATAGTATTATACTATAATAAATTTAAATACCCCCTAGCCTTTAATACTCCTAGCGCTTTAGTATTATTTTAATAATATAGCTATAGCTTTTATTAACTATTTACCTAATAAGCTTATACTTAGTTATAAGCTATTTATAATAGTAAACCTTCTTTAAAATTTAAATAAATTTATTACTAACCTAAAGAATACTAACCTTTTAGTATTTTAAAAGTTATATTAAAGGGAAGCTAAGTATACTATTATAATAATAGTAGCACTTATAAAAATCTAATATAATTCTAAGTATAATCTAGTAAATATTAGTATTAAAGATATAGTATACCTTAGACTTTACTTAGGCTATAAGCTTTTAAGTAAGCCTAAGAAGAAGTAGTCTCCTTAGTATACTAGGCTATATAAAGTTTTAAAGTAAATCTCTCCCCTTTTCTTTTACCTTAATTTCCTACTAACTTTATAGGTTTATTCTATAGTTTCTATAGCTTATATTTAAAAATTATAATAAAGTAAGAATTCTTTTAAAAAAGCTAAACTAATACTACCTTTAGTAAATTTAATTAGTTTAGGTAAGGTAAATTATTAAAAAATTAAAAGAATTTAGAATTATTATATATAATTCTTTTAAAAAAGGGGTAAGAAGCTTTATATTAATTTTCTAATTTACTAGAAAGAATACTTTACTAAAGATAATTAGTAGATTTCTAAGGAAGAAATATATATTAATACTATTAAGATAGTTAATAAGTACCTTACTAAGAATATTATTAATTAAAATAAGGAATACTATAAGAAAGGTCTTATAGTGCCTCCTAATTAATAAATATTCTAGTTAAGCTAGCTCTACGTTTAATTTTATAAATATATATAGGGAAATTCTTATTAGTAGAAAATATTAATTATTTTTTAACTCTTTATATACTATAAGAGCTTACCTTAAGCTTACTTTTATAGCCCTATTAGGGTATATAAAAAAACCTTTACTTTTTATACTTTCTTTAACCTTTTTATTTTCCTCTTTTTCTTTACTTTTCTTTTCTTACTACTTTCTATATTTCTTTTATAGCTATATATTATAATGCTATAGTTATTTATACTATTATTATAAAATTTCCCTACTATTATTTATATGCCCTTTACCCCCTTTCTTATAGAATTTCTATTCCTTAGCTATTTACTAAATTTATATACTTAAAGCTATTAGCGCTATTTTTAATAATTACTATACTAGTAGCTAGTAGTAGTGTAAGTAGGTAATATTATAGTAGGAAGTATATAGTAATACCCTAGATTTTACCCCTATTTTTTATATTAAAGCCCTAGTTAAACTAAGCCCTTACTTATAGCTTTTAATTAGTTTTCTTAAGTATTTAGTAATAGAATTTAAAAATAATATAGCTAGCTATAATATTAACCTAGCTAACCCATTAAAACTTAATTTTAGCCCTTACCTTTAGAATACTAATATTTTATTTAATAGGCTAAAGAAAGCTTCTATTATTTAAAATACTATATTCTCTATAGGTAATAGTAAGAATATAAATATAGCTTATATTACTCTAACTATTACTGCCCCTAATAATAATAAAGAGAGGCTTTCTAACTTAAAGAATATAGATTTTAATAAAAATAATAGTAATACTAGCAATATTAAAGAAGGGGCCCTAATAGGCCTAGGTTCTATAACTACTATAAATAAGGCAGCTAGATATATCTCTAATAGCTAAATATACTAGTATTTATATTAATTTATAAGGGCTAATAGTAAAATATATATACTCTATAATAAAGCAAATAAATTTACCTTTTTATTTAAAGTTAATATTAATAAGAACTATATATAGTAGCGCTATACTAATAAGCAGTTATTTAAAAAAAAAATTAGGGTTTTATAAATACTATTTATATTTATAGTATAGAGTTTACTATAGCTAGCACTAGAATTAGCTATAATAGATTTAGTATAAAAGAAAATAACCCTTTTTATAATTTATACCTAGTAGTTATAAATTACTATATTAATATCTTTAAGGGGTTTAATACCTAAAACTATAAGGCTATAGTAGCTACTATAAAGAGTAATAAAGCCTATACTAAAGGTAAATTAAAAATCCTTATTATTTATATAGCTTATAATACTTTATAAACTACTATTACTATTTAGAAAAAAAGGGGTAGTTATAAAAACTACTTCTAAACCTACTAGCTCCCTTCTAAAGCTATTATTATTATTAAATATATAAGTAATACCTTTAGCTATTTAAATAGTACCCTTAGTAGCCTTTTAGTAACTATTAGTAAATTTTATCTTATAAAAATCTATAAGCCTAATACTAAAACCACTACTACTATATTTATATAGCTTACTAGTATATAAAAGAATATCCTTATTTATATTACTACTTTAAAAGTAGCTATAAAAGCCCTTAAATTTATTATAATAAACTATAAAAAATAACTTAGTATATATTACACTAGCTTTAAGGGCCTTATAAAAGTCTATAATATTATAAAAAATAAGGCTTTAGGGATAGTTAATACTAAAATTAAAAAAGCTACTAAAAATATACCTATAGTAAAAGGCATTAAAGATATAGAATTCTACGTTACTATACTAAAGAAAAGTAAAGCTATTATAGCTACCTTAATTTCTACTATTAAAAACTTTATTAAAATACTTTAAACTAAGGTAAAGACTATTAAAACCTTAGTAGCTTCTATTATATATACCCTAATAGTATTAAAAATAAGCACCCTTAAAATAATAACTTTAGTGTCTTTCTCTAAGTATAGTAGGGAGGATTCCCTAACTCCCTAGTACTATATATATTCTATACACTATAAGCATTAGCTACCTATTACTAAGGGGTAACTATTTTTTACTAAGCTAAAGGCTATACTAAAAAAAGAGGATTTTAATAATTTCTTTAGTAGCTTATACTAGCTATTTACTACCTTTTACTTCTATTAGTTAGTAGCATTTTTCCTATAAGAATTTAAGTACTATTACTTAAAATATAATTAATTTTAGGTATTTTATATAGAGTATTTACTATAAAAGAATAAAATTAGTATAATATACTATAGCTTAGTAGGTTATATTAATTTCTATAATAACTATTACTATAAATATTATCCCTATAGGATTCTATATATAATTAGCTTATATAAAATATAAATAAAGCATATAGGTATTCTTAATTTAAACTATATAAAAACTATATCTCTTTAGTATAGAAAACCTCTCTAATACTAGTATATACCTTAAATTATAAAAAACTATAATATCTTAAGGTTACTATATTTATATAGATAGGGCTATAGCCTAGCTATCCTAGTATATACTAAATATAAAAAACTTACCTTACTATAACCCTTTTATAACTACCTAGTAATTAATAATATTACTACCCCCTTATTACTAATTACTTTTACCTTTTCCTTTATTACTATTAGTAGTATCCCTTATACCTTATTATACCTCTTACTATTTTATTAAGTAGTAGTAGTTTCTTTTATATAAATTTATTATTTTTATATAGCTATATAAGCCTTCTATAGGTTTTAAGATTTTAACCTAAAATAACTAGCTATACTATACTTACTCCCCCCTAAAAGACTTTATATATAAGTAAGGAAATTATATAGAATTATAAAAATACCTTTAAATTCCTTACTAAGCTAAGTAATCTATATTTTAAAGCTTACTATAGTATAAATACTATTAATAATACTCCTTAAATAAAAAAACCCTCTATCTTTAAGCTTTACTATATTATAATAACTAAAGACCTTATTAAAAAGGGCTTCTATAAAACCTTTTTACTCTATAAAATCTATAAGCTATATTATTTCTTAGTAAATAGCAGCTACTTAGTAGATATTATAACCTTTAACTAATATATAGTAAAACTTAGTATAAAAGCCTTTATATAGCTTCTACTAACTATTACCTTTTATATTAATAAAACCTTTATTAAGTAAAACCTCTAAGCCTATACTAAAAGTAGTATTAAAAATATATTAAACCTAAAGAGTAATATTACCCTCCCTAATAACTATAAGGCTTAATATCTTATTAACTTCTTTATATATCTTACTAAAACCTATAAGTATTCTAATGCCTAATATAAAGCTCTTACCTACCTTAGAAAAATAAAAGATTAGTATAGTATCTTTATAAAATATTACTTATTCTAAAGCAATATATACTATAAAGCCTATTATAACTATATAGAAAGCACTTATAACCTTATTAATTATATTAATATAATAATAAAAGAAATAAGGGATATTATTTATAATAATAAAACTTAAAAATAGTAGTATAGTTTAGCTTCTAATAAAATAAAGTAAAATCTTAACTTAAGTATAATATAGCTTTATAGTAATATAAATTTAGCCTTATTTTAAAGGGTAGCTAAAGCTATAGTAATAGATTTTAATATTAATACTCTTAATATAGTTATTAACTATTATAAATAAGTAGTCTTTAAGAGAATCCTTACTATCCTAAAAGTATAACACTATTTAATAAAGAATATCCGCTTTATAATAAAGTATTATAGCTAATTTATAGACCTTAATAACCCTATATATAATAAAGATAATAATAAGGATTCTAAGGGTTTTAAAGTACTTAATATACTCTTTAATAAAACTAATAATAAAAAGGAGAATCCCTTTAAAAATAATATATTTAAGAAAGAGGGTTTTTTAAGGAATAATATATTTAAAGAGAAGATTTCCTTTAAGAATAGTATAACTACTAATAATAATAATAAATAGTAAGAGTAAGTAATATATAAATATATAGAATACTATAGCTTAAAGTAAGATTATTTTTAGGGTCTTTTATATACACTTAAATTATAAATTATATAATAATCTACTTATTATTTATTTTTCTTTTACTTATATATATAACTTCTATAGGTTAGTTTATAACCTTTTTATATAGGGGACCCTATAATAATTTTTTCTTTTTCTTTATTAGTTTTCTTTAGCTTAAAATAAGCTGCCTTTTCTTTTATAAAGGGGGGACCTATTATAGTTTACCCTTAGAGGTAAAACCTACCTTATAAAAAAGGGTTCTACTATATCTAGCTTAAAGAATAATAACTTTAACTATATATATACTTAACCACCTATCTATAACTTAAGTGTTCTCTCTTTATAACCTTTATAACGTACCACACCTATTGTGTAAGTACCCCCTATTTACGTGTGACATCCAGCACGTAACACTTAAGTTAGGAAATTAAAGAAAGAGAATTACTAAATTTATTTCTTTAGAAAGTATTAATACTAAGTAACCTTAAATAGGTTACCTTAGAAAGAAATAGAACCTAAAGAAAGCTACTATATTTTAAAATAATTCCTTTAAAGATAGATTAAAATTTTACTTTAATAATACCTTAAAGGTAACTTATTATAAATATAGTAAAGAAGAATATATTAAACTATAATACCCTAAGAAAATACTTATTATTTTAGTTAGGAATATAAAAGTAAAAAAGAGAAAATCTAATAAAAATATAAAAAAAGGAAAAGTTAAAAGGTTAAGTATAATACCTAATACTTAACTAAAGAATCTTTAAGGGTATTACTATACTTTAAGATTAATGCTACTTTATTAAGGAGGAAATTAAAAGTAATTTATATAAATTTAAATACTTATATAGAGGCTATCATAATTAGTCTTTTATTATTATAAAAGTAGGGATTAAAAAGAAAAAAGGAAATATTTATTTTAATTAAAACTATTAATAGTTAAAATATTTCTAGTTTAGATATATAGGCTTTACTATTATACTTAATTAATTTATATAGTATAAAATAGACTATTATTTAATATTATATTAGAATTAACTTAGAAGAGAATATAATTTTATTAGGAATGCCTATATTAAAAAACCTTAATATCTTTATATAACCCGCTATATAAATATAGTAGTTTAATTTAAAACCTAATAATTTTATATTATTAAATACTAAAAAATTCTATAGAGAAGTAACTTAATTACTATATATATATATATTATTTATAAATTAAGAACTATTACTATTTAAATTTAAAGATATTTAAATTAACTATATATTTGCTATTTTAAAAGAGCTTTAAGAATATAAATAAGTCTTTAAAATAAAATTAGCTAAGAATTTACTTATTTACTAGAATACTAATTATATAAGTAATCTTAAACTAGGGATTAAACCCCTATATAAACTAACTTATTTATTATTTTTAGTAGAACTTTAAGCCTTATAAACCTATTTAAATAAAAACCTAAAGCTTAGTTATATTTAAGCCTTAAAGAGTTCTATAGGTATACTAATTCTATTTACACCTAAGAAAAATAGTTTCTTATAATTATATATTAATTATTATAAATTAAATAATATTACTATTAAGAATTATTACTTATTACTGCTTATTTCTAAGATTCTAAACTATATCTTAGGAGTAAAATAGTTCTTAAAATTAAATATTAAAGAAGCTTATTATTATATTTAAATTATATAAGGAGATAAATAGAAAACTACTTTCTATACTTATTATAGTTATTATAAATACTTAGTAATGCTATTTAGATTAATAAATATACCTATAACTTTCTAATACTATATTAACTAAGCCCTTTATAATCTTAATAATATAATATATATTATTTATTTAAATAATATTTTAATCTTTTTAAAAACCTAAGAAAAATATACTATATATTTAAAATAAATTCTAAATAAACTTAAGGAGGCTAATCTATTTATATATTTAAATAAATATAAGTTTTATTAGTAATTAGTTAAATTCTTAGGATTTATTCTAATAGGGAAAGGGGCTTAAATAAATTTAAAATAAATTAAAACTATTATTAATTAGCCTAAACTTAAGATATATTATAATATCTAAGTTTTCTTAGAATTCTATAATTTTTATTAATAATTTATTTATAAATATTCTACTATTATAGCGCTATTAATAGCTTTTTTAAAAAGGAGTTAAAATAAGAAAAAACTAAAATTAGTATACTTAGGGAAAGAGAAATAATAAGTATACTAAACTTTTAAAAATACTTTTACTAAAGCCTCTATACTATATTATATTAATTCTAACTTACTTATTTAAATTAAAATAAATATATTAAAATTTATTATTACTAGTATTTTATTTTAACTAAATTTATTAAGTATTTATTATTTAGTAGCCTTTTAGTTTTAAAAGTTATAACTTACTAAAATACACTATAGTATATTAAATTAAGAAATACTAGTAATTATTAGGTTATTTTATTATTAAAGATATTATATTAAGGTGTTATGGTCTAGGTCTTTGACCTAACCTTAGGCTGCGGACTGCGCGCAGCTGGCACCCACCCTAGCGTGCGACCGACCAATATAGATGTCAATTGATCAGATCTTGCCAACCTGATCAATGCGTATCCTTTTGCCTTAGCTTGCAGCTGGCGCAGCTGGCAAGGGATCCGGGAGACCGGTATCGACTGCGCTTGACATCCGCGATGACCCAATCGGGTTAGTCCATAACAATTGATCAGGTTTAAGGTCACAGGTTCAATCCCCGTGTGTGTGCGTGTGTGCGTGTGTGTGTGCGGGCGGGGGTTGTGCTTGGGCTTACAAGGACCCACTACGAGCGGAGAGAAGTGGGTCCCTTGGGGGGTGTGCGGTATTGGTTAAGAGGGTGGGGAAAGTGGGGCTATGTTATGGTCTAGGTCTTTGACCTAACCTTAGGCTGCGGACTGCGCGCAGCTGGCACCCACCCTAGCGTGCGACCGACCAATATAGATGTCAATTGATCAGATCTTGCCAACCTGATCAATGCGTATCCTTTTGCCTTAGCTTGCAGCTGGCGCAGCTGGCAAGGGATCCGGGAGACCGGTATCGACTGCGCTTGATATCCGCGATGACCCAATCGGGTTAGTCCATAACATAAGGGAGCCTTTATAGAAATTAAAGTATTAACTAATTATTTTAATCTTTAATCTTTTATAAAAACCCTAAAATTAAATAGGAAATAGTTTTAATAGTATATATTCCTTACTTCTTATAATTTTACTATTTAATATTAAAAAGAAATTATAAATTCTATAAATACCCCTTTATAGTAGCTTAATTATATTTCTTTTAAAGTAAAGAATACTAAAGAATTAATATTAAAATTATATATAAAGGTTATTTAAATTAATATAATACTTATACTCTAAATTACTAAAGTGTGGAAGTAGGTAAAAATTAGTGCCCTTATTATAAAAGAACTAATAAAGAATATAGGGTTACTACCTTATTCTAACTAAATACTAATTAAATAAATAAAAAAAAAAGATCTTTATAATTTAAATAGTTTTAAATTACTATTAAATCTAGTATTTAGAGCTTAGAAATCTAATATATAAACCTAAAACTAGCTAAAGTAAGTCTATAGCTACTAAAATTTATAATAGTTTATACACTAAAATAAAATTCTAAGATATTATAATTAAATATTTATTCTAAACTTAAAAGCATTTAAATTAGTTTTATTCTAAATTTACTATAATAATTTATTAGTAGGCTATTTTAATATAAAAAGAATATTAAAACTTCTTAAATAAAAGTTCTATTAAATAAATCTATACACTAAAGTTAAAGATTATATTAAATCTTATACTATTTACTAAAAAACTATAGCTAAAAGGTATAAACTATATAGAAAACTAGAAAATTTACCTATTTTAAATAGGCCCTAGATAGAAATCTTAATAGATTTTATTATAAAATTACCTAAAATAATTTAAAAGAAAACTATAGTTAATTCTATCCTTATAATTATAGATAGATATACTAAATATATAATATTCTTCCCTATACTATATTTAATTACTATAGTTAAACTAGTAGAATTGTTTTATAATAAGGTTAAACTTATATTTAGTGTGCTAAGAGGAATTATTTCTAACTAGGGTAGTGTATTTACTAATTAATTCTAGTTAGCATTATGTTTTATCTTTAAAATTAAACGCTAACTATTAATAGTATTTTATCCTTAAACAGATAAATAAATAGAAAGAGCAAACTAAACATTAGAATTCTACTTATATGTATTTATTGCTAAATTAGAATATATTTAGCTATTATTACTGTTGGAATCGCTGCATTCTCTGACAACGCGGCACAACTGGGAAGAACCGGATTCGCAGCTAAATAGGTGCGGAATCCGATTGGTCCGCGTGTGCAGAGTTTTCACTGCGGAATCCGACAGTATTTTCGTAGCTCTTAACGCTAGCTATAAAATGCCCCTTTAGCTAGCACTAAATATTAAAGAATAAGGCCCTTTTTATAATATTATTTATAGACTATATATTAAGTTACTAGGACCCTGCTTTACCCTAGTATTTCTAAGACAATTGCTAGTATCCTAGGGAATACTAATACTAATTAGTAGGTTATTTTTATTCTTTAAAATATATTATTCTATAGATTTATAAGGATTTACTTAGAAGAGATAGAACTCCTATTGCGCTTATAGGGAGAATTTATGCTAAAAGAAAATAAATTCCTTTACTAGTTTAGCTAGTATTAAACTTCTAAAAATACAGCTTTTTTAGAATAAAAATAAATTCCTTTACTAGTTTAGCTAGTATTAACCTTCTAAAATAAAGAATTCTTTATAATTTATACTATTATTTATAGGAAAACCCTTATTTATTTTACTAACTAACCCTTTATTCTACTAAAGCCTATATAGGGATTATAAGACTAAAACGCTAAATCTTAACTAAAGCTAGTTAAAAAATATATAAAATATCTAATTATAAGAATATCTTCCTATAAAAGTAATAAAAAATTCTAAGATTTATTTAGGAATTTTATATAAAGTAGCCCTAATACTGCTTTATTATAAGTGTTACTAAACTCCCTTCCTAAGATTATCTATAAATATATAGATATTCTTACCCTAGAATAGAAGGTATACTAGGATAATATACTAAAAAAGCATAAGGATTAGTAGTATATTATAACTAAGCTGCTTTTATCCTCTATTAGTATAATATTTTAAAGTAAAAGAACCTTTAGCTTTTTAATGCTCTTTATAAAGACTTTAAAGGTTAGACTACTAAAGATTTCTAATAAATTCTAACTATATTATAAAAGGATTTATAAAACTTCCTTCTTACTAATAATATACTAATACTATTAATATAAGGTATATAATACACTACTTCTCTTACTACTCTTATTAATGCATTAAAAGAATAAATTAAATACTAGTTTCCTAGTTAATTTATATAATACTAACTATAAGTTTCTATTCCTCTATAAGTATAAAGCATTATTAATAATTCCTAATTAATTAATTTGTTGAAAATAACAGGGTTATTTACAGGGGATTCCTCACTATTAGTGCTATAATTATAGCGCTTATAGAAGCATCTTATAGGGGGG
>SRPU01000538.1:0-16993 GCA_018360185.1 Claviceps lovelessii | reverse complement strand
AGATACCTATTAGGTACAAAGGAATTAGCTATAATTTATAAGGGCCCTACCCCTATAAATAACATAAAAATAGCTAAAGCTAGCCCTAGCTTTAGCTTAGTTGGATTTTATAATAGTAATTTTGCTAGAGATAAAAGCTCTTCTAAATCTACTTATGCTTATTTTTATAAGCTAGCAGGGGGCCTAATTAGCTAGAAATTAAAAAAGGCTAGCACTATAGCCTTATTAATAATAGAAGCTAAGTCTAACGCTATCTGCAAGACTTTCTAGGAGCTTTAGTGGCTTAAAGGGATTTTTATAGAGCTAAAAACACCTATAAAACCCCCTATATAGATTTTTTATAATAACTAGGGAGCTATAAAGACTGCTTATAATCCTACTCTTTATAGCTATACTAAGTATACCCTTCTAAAATTTTACTATAATTAATAATTAGTATTAGAAGGGCTAGCTAAAATTACTTACCTAAATACTAAGAAAATGCCTGCTAATAGGCTTACAAAGCCTCTTATTAGCCCTATACACTTTATTTTCTTAGACCTTATAGGGCTAAAACCCCTATAATTTATTGCTAAAGCTACTATAACAACGCCTAGCTAAAGGCACTAAAATAACCATAAAAACACTTAGAAAATTAAAAACAATTATAAAAATAAAGAAGAATAAAGTCTCTACTTTTAATAGCAATTCCTTTATAAAATACTATGCATTACTATAGTAAAAAGTTATTTACCTTAGAGCCCTAATTTTAGGCTTTATAATTCTATAATTTATTTTTATTTTAGAATTTTCCTAAATTTTATATAACTTTTTCTTTTACTTTTACCCTTAGTGCCCTATAATAACTAGCCCTAATACTTCTTTAGAGGGGGTATTAAAAATAATAGGGTTATTTATAGGGGATTCCTTACTATTAGTGCTATAATTATAGCGCTTATAGAAGTATCTTATAGGGGGGCTTTACTAGCTAGTAAAGCCAGTATAAGCTAGCAAGCTTATGCGCGCGTACGTGTGGTATAACCATGGAAATCTAACTAAAGGTTACGTACATAGAGCTTATAGCTATAAGGTCCCTATAAATCTTTACTTTTTAACCTTTTCTGCCCTTTTATAACTATTCTAATAGCTATATAGTTAGGCTAATAGCTATTAGGCATAGGGCTAACTTTAAATTAGATTTATAGGGTAACTAGTAAAGCTATAGAGAAATAGATTAAATAGGCTAACTAAGCTACTAAAGGTAGCTTAGTTAGTAAAGATAGTTACCCTATAATGTTAGTTTTTACTATTTTTTATAATAAGGAGGAATTTATAAAGAATTTTAAAACTAGATTCTTTATTGCTAAATTTAGGGCTTTCTTTCTATATAATTATTTAAAAAATCGATTTTTAGGTTATGTGCGTTAATTTTCACTAAGTTAACTAATTAGTAAGCATATTAGCAGCTAATTTATATAGCTATAAGTCTATTTTTTTATTTTCCTATATAAATAAATTTTATAGAAAATAAAAAGTAGCTTATAAAGCCTAGCTAGTAACTAGGATCCACTAATAAGGTTAGAGGGTATATAAGGGAAGAAAGTAAAAAACCCCCTCATAGCTGCTGACTGTACGGACCGTTAGAATCACTCTTACCAGCCGCACACACCCGCAAAGTTAGAGATTAGATATAATTTTTATTAGATATTATTATTATAAATTCTTTAGCGAATTAAATAGTGCTAAAAGCAACGCAAAAGCTTCCATTTTACGTGAGATTTGGCTGACTGCAGCTTACTGCAGTGCTCTGCTCTGCAGAGCAGTGGACCTGTAGGTGCACGCTTACTAAGCCCACTACTTTAGTAAGCTATACTCTATAGCACCCACCTTAGTTATTTCTAATAAGAGGGATCCTTTATACTAGGAAATTTTAACCTTTCTTTAGGTGCCTTAGAGCCCTATAAAAGACCTAGCAGCCCTAGTGCTAGTAGTAATTCTAGTAAAAATTCTAGTGTTTACTCTAATAAATCCACTACTTTTAGTAAGGCTAGCACTAAAGTTAATAAGCTTAAGGATAAAATATCCTCTAAAGCCTTTAATTTCCATAATAAAGAGATAAAAAACGCTCTTCTTTATAATACAGATTCCACTATTTACTTAGTTAATTCTAAGGAATATTTTATAAGCTACACACCTTATAAAAAAGGGGAAGCTAGGCTTATAATAACTAGTAGGGGTCCTATCTATCCTAAGGGATATAAAAAGGCTAAATTTTCGGTTTTATATTAGCAAAATCCTAATAAATATAGGCCTTTAGTCCTATAAAATACACTATATTTTCCAAAATTAAATATAAATATAGTAAGTGGGCTAAAGCACTATTTAGCAGGTGGCTGTATGTATAAGAATTCACTATTCTTAGCCAATAGGTCTTGTATTAGTATTTTAAACGTTAAAAAATATAGATTTTTTATTTAGGTTAAAAATACTAATACCCCCCTTTTAAAAGCACCTTCTAATTACCCTTATAGGCATTATAATAGGCATTTTAGTTATATAGCTACTAGCTACCCTATAGAGGTTAAAATTCCCTTTAAGGAACCTATATAGGCTAAGAAAGCCCTAGAAATTAAAGAATTAGAGGGTTCTAACTTAGAACCCACTAATCCTATAGCACCTTCCTTACTAAAGCTTATAAGCTAGGCACCTAATATTATAAAAGGTCTTCCTTTTAATATAGGGCTGTTAGAGGCCCCTAGAAAAATTATAGAAGAGGCTTTAGTAAATTTAGTTATAAAAAATTCCACTAAATTAAACCCTAGGCCTTTAATAGCTAACTAAGAGGCCTGTGATTCTTAAGGGGCCTAGTAGGGAGCTAAAAAGGAAGATATTATAATAGCTGAAAAAGAGCTTATAGGGGATCTTATAGAAGACCCTATACTAAATTCGTACTAAAATTTGCTAAGATTAGCTAGAATTTAGCATATTAGGCTAGGGCACCTAGGCCTACCATTACTAAAGAAAACTAGCTTATTAGCTAAGAAAATCCTGGATTTTTCTAAGGTTAAAGATAAGGATTTTAACTGCTTAACCTATAATTAAACAAAAGCAGTTAGAAAACCTTCTAAAACCCTAATTCCAGACCCCCCTAAGGCTCTAGATAGACTAGAGGGGGATATAATAAAAATAAGTCCTATACCTTATAATAAGCACTCTGTGTGCCTTATTTTAGTAAACTAAAAAACTAGATATAAGTAGCTAATATTAATGCTAAATAAGGAGGGCCCTACTGTTTTCCTAGCTATAAAAGGGCTTTTTAAATCCCTAAAGCTAAATTTTAGTACCTACCCTAAATATCTATATTTTAATAACGGTAGAGAGGTTAATTCTGCTTGCTAGTAATGGCTAGCTAAAAAGGGGATAAAATTTACTACTTCTTCCCCTTATATCTATAAGCAAAATAGGCTAGCTAAGAGGGCTATTTAGGTCGTTATAGATAGATTATAGGCTACCCTATACTAGGCTAGCTTACCCTTATTTTTATAGAATTTTATTATTTCTACTATTATAAATCTTATAAATATAATAGTAAATTCTATAAAGCTAGCTAGCCTAGCATAATTATTAGCTGCAAATTTTAAAGAAAATACCTTAATAACCTTAGAAATTAGCCCTGCTATTTATAAGGCTATTAGGGCTATTGGCTTTTATTATAAGGTCTTAATTCCTATAAAAAAAAGACTTAAAGCTTAAAAACTAGCCCCTAGGACTATCCCTAGAAGGTTATTAGCTAATTTAGGTTCTAAAACCTACTTAGTTTATATTCCTTCTAAAAGACTAGTTACTAAGACTAGCTTTATAAAAATTATAGAACCTATAGGCCCTATAAATTTAGGTCTCCCTAGGTATTCTATAGGGGATAACTTTTTAGAGGGGGATCTAAGTGCCCCTTAGAACCTTTTATAGGATAATTCCTTAAAGGGGGAAAATAACTAAAATAGTGGTATTTTTATTAAGGATTACCCTATAGCATCTTCTAATTAGATAGTTAATAAAGAGCCTAAGAGTCCTAGGGATCTAGATTTAGATAAAAATTAACTAAATTAACTAAATAATCTAGATAAAATAGATATTAATTTAGCAGCTCTTTTTAAAGAAATCTACTATAAGGCATAGCTAAAGGCTAAAGAAAATAGGCCTAATAATAGCTCTAAGCTTAAGTCCTAGAAGTAAGCTCTAGCTAGCCCTTAGAAAAAACAGTGGCTATAAGCTATATTTAGTAAATTTAAGTAACTTCTAAAGGTAGGCACTTTTAAATTTATAGGAAAAGAAAATATCCCTAAGGGCTAAAAAGTGCTTAAAAATAGGCTTGTTTTAAAGCTTAAAAAGAATAAAGAAAATAATCCTTTAAAATATAAGGCCTAACTTATTGCTAAAGGTTTTATATAAATAAAAGGCTTAGATTATATAGATACCTTTATTGCTAGTAGTATTCCCCCTAGCTAGCGAATATTATTAGCTATAGTAGCTTAGGAAGACTAGGAAATAGAGTAAGTGGATTTTATAAAGGCTTTCCTTAATAGCCACCTAAAGGAAACTATTTATATGTAAATTCCTAAGGGATTTATTAAATTTCTTAAACAAAATCCATAGTTAGCTAAGCTAGCTAAGAAATTTAGCTATAAAGCTGCTAAGGACTTAGTTATTATACTAAGAAAATCCTTATATAGCTTAAAGCAAAGCTCTAGAGAGTAGCAGCAAACTTTAACCTTAGTGCTTAAAAACCTAGGTTTTAGCCCTCTTATCTCTAACCCTACTATATTCTATAACCTAAAAAAGCATACCTTTATTATAACTTATATTAATAATTACCTTTTAATTAGGGCAGACTTATAATATATTAAGGAGCTTAAAAAAACCCTTTATAAAGCTTACCCTATAAAAGATAGGGGCCCTGCAGAATTTTTCTTAGGGGTGTAAATTTAGCGTAATTGGAAAAATAAGGTCCTAAAAATATAATAAAAACAGTATATTTCAGAGGCCCTAGCATACTTTAAGCTAGAAAATTGCAAATCTATTAGAATTCTACTATAGCTAGGGGTCTTAAAGCAATAGCTTACTAAGCCCCTAATATCTAAATTAGATATAAAGGAATATTAAAGCATAATTAGTACTATAATGTATCTTATGCTTTTAATAAGACCTAATGTTGCCTTTACGCTATAATAGCTTTTAATAGCCCTAGCAAGCCTATATTTAGAGTATTTAAATACTGCTAAAAACCTACTAAGATACCTATTAGGTATAAAGGAATTAGCTATAATTTATAAGGGCCCTACCCCTATAAATAATATAAAAACAGCTAAAGCTAGCCCTAGCTCTAGCTTAGTTAGATTTTATAATAGCGATTTTGCTAGAGATAGAAGCTCTTCTAAATCTACTTATACTTATCTTTATAAGCTAGTAGGGGGCCTAATTAGCTAGAAATTAAAAAAGGCTAGCACTATAGCCTTATTAATAATAGAAGCTAAGTCTAACGCTATCTACAAGACTTTCTAGGAGCTTTAGTGGCTTAAAGGGATTTTTATAAAGCTAAAAACACCTATAAAACCCCCTATATAGATTTTTTATAATAACTAGGGAGCTATAAAGACCGCTTATAATTCTACTCTTTATAGCTATACTAAGCATACCCTTCTAAAATTTCACTATAATTAATAATTAGTATTAGAAGGGCTTGCTAAGATTGCTTACCTAAATACTAAGAAAATGCCTACTAATAGGCTTATAAAGCCCCTTATTAGCCCTATATACCTTATTTTCTTAGACCTTATAGGGCTAAAACCCCTATAAGTTATTGCTAAAGCCACCACAACAACGCCTAGCTAAAGGCACTAAAATAACTATAAAAACACTCGGAAAATTAAAAACAATTACAAAAATAAAGAAAGAATAAGGTCTCTGCTTTTAATAGTAATTCCTTTATAAAATGCTATGCATTACTATAGTAAAAAGTTATTTACCTTAAAGCCCTAACTTTAGGCTCTATAATTCTATAATTTATATTTATTTTAAAATTTTTCTAGATTTTATATAACTTTTTATTTTGCTTTTACCCTTAGCGCCCTATAATAACTAGCCCTAATACTTCTTTAAAGGGGGTATTAAAAATAATAGGGTTATTTATAGGGGATTCCTTACTATTAGTGCTATAATTATAGCGCTTGTAAAAGTATCTTATAGGGGGGCTTTACTAGCTAGTAAAGCTAGTGTAAGCTAGCAAGCTTATACGCATATACACATAGCATAACTATAGAAATCTAACTAAAGGTTACATGTGTAGAGCTTACAGCTGCGAGGTCCCTATAAATCTTTACTTTTTAACCTTTTCTGCCCTTCTATAACTATTCTAACAGCTATATAATTAGGCTAATAGCTATTAGGCATAGGGCTAACTTTAGATTAGATTTATAGAGTAACTAATAAAGCTATAGAGGAACGGATTAAACAGGCTAACTAAGCTACTAAAGGCAGCTTAGTTAGCAAAGGTGGGCACCCTATAACGTTAGTTTTTACTGTTTTTTGCAATAAAGAGGAATTTATAAAGAATTTTAAGACTAGATTCTTTATTGCTAAATTTAGGGCTTTCTTTCTATATAATTATCTAAAAAATCGATTTTTAGGTTATATGCGTTAATTTTTACTAAGTTAACTAATTAGCAAGCATATTAGCAGCTAATTTATATAGCTATAAGTCTATTTTTTTGTTTTCCTATATAAATAAATTTTATAGAAAATAAAAAGTGGCTTATAAAGCCTAGCTAGCGACTAGGATCCACTAATAAGGTTAGAGGGTATATAAGGGAAGGAAGTAAAAAACCCCCTCACAGCCGCCGACTGTACAGACCGTTAGAATCACTCTTGCTAGCCGCGCACACCTGCAAAGTCAGATTAGATATAATTTTTATTAGATATTATTATTATAAATTCTTTAGCAAATTAAATAGTGCTAAAAGCAACGCAAAAGCTTCCATTTTACGTGAGATTTAGCTAACTACAGCTTGCTGCAGTGCTCTGCTCTGCAGAGCAGTGGACCTGTACGTGCACGCTTACTGAGCCCACTACCTTAGTAAGCTGTGCTCTACAGCACCCACCTCAGTTATTTCTAATATTTAGTTATAGGTTCCTATATACTGTCTTAGTAATTATATTCTTTTTATTTCACTAAATACTCTTATCCCTTATTTATATATCTAAATCCTAGGATTTTCTTAAGCTTATATTTATAGTTATCCTTAGTTTTAAATTATTATATTTTTAAAGCTTAAATTTTAGTAAGTGCTTTTTCTAGAAGTAAGATATAAAAAATAGAGTATATTTTTATAGTTAGGGGTAATAAAAGTTTATAGTTAATATTAAAGACCTTTTTCTTAACCTTAAAGAGTCCTAATTTCTTATAATTTAGCTTATTACTAGGTTAGGTAGTTTTAATATATCTTTAAAGAAGATATACTATACTTCCTTCTCTTAAGGTTAGTCCCTTTTTTTTTTTAATTATAGTATTTTATTATTTATTTTCTTATAAATTCTAATTCTTATCTTATTTACTTATATAGTTATTTAATTTATTTTACTAATAATATAGCTTTTTCTATATTAGGTCCTTCTAATAGGGTTTAGTATATTTCTAGTTAGTAGCTATAATTAGTATAATATAGTAAGATTCCTATAGATTTAGCTATAGTGCTATTATAAGTAAGTTATACTATAGGTAACTATATAACCTAATTATCTTACTTATAGTTTATATAGCATTATAAATATTGCTTAAGTATTTAGTTTAATTATTTAGTCTAACTATCTATTTATAGGTAGTATATAGTGCTAAGTTAATATTTTATACTAAACTAAGCTATTAAGGCTTACTAGAATTTTAAAGTAAATATAATACCTTTATTAAAGATAATTTCCTTTAGAAGTCTATAGTTACTAGCTATTATTTTAAGGAAAATATAGGTAAGTTTCTTTATATTACTAAATTCTTTATATAGTAGAAAATACCTATACTTTATTAGTTTATTTATTACTATAAATATACTATTATATTTTATATTAGTTATAGGTTCTTTTAATAGTAGTAATTTAGTAATATAGTTAAAGGCAATGGATTTTTATAAAAGTTATATAACTTATAGTGGTTTTAGTTCTCTATATAGCTTATAGTGTATAGCCTTATTATAGGTACACTAGGTATAAAAGGTTACTATATTATAAATTACTTCCTTAATACCTAGGAAGTTAAAGGTTTACTATATTTTATCCTTAGTTCTTTATATCCCTTAGTAATTAAATATAGGGTATTTATATAGTACTTTAATAGCTTTCTTCTATAGTATTTTAAGAATCTAGATCTTTCCCTTATATATTAGTATAGTAAAGTATTTAAGGGTATATTCTTTTAGTAACTTATCTTTATACTCCTTAGTTTATTTAAGGATATTATTATATACTAAATACTTTACTTCTATATAAAGCATTATATTAATTAATTATTATTATAGGCTTTTATTAGGATTTATTTTAAGGAGTTATTTTAACCCTAGTAGGATTTCTTTATTATAGTTAATTTATTAACTTAGGGCATTAGCCCTACTATTTTCTAATTCTTTTCTATAAATTATTTTATAGTTAAATTTAGAGAGGTATTCTACCTAGCATACTTAGCAGGCATTTAACTATTATATTATAAAAAAGTAGGTAATGTTTTTGTTGGAATCGCTGCATTCTATGACAACAACCGGGAAGAACCGGATTTGCGGCTAAATAGCCGCGGCATCCGATTGGTCCGCGCGTGCAGAGTTTTCACCACGGAATCCGACGGCATTTTCGTGGCTCTTAACGCTAGCTATAAAATGCCCCTTTAGCTAGCACTAGATATTAGAGAATAAGGCCCTTTTTATAATATTATTTGCAGACTATATATTAAGTCACTAGGACCCCGCTTTACCCTAGTATTCCTAAGAGAATTGCTAGTATTCTAGGGAATACTAATACTAATTAGTAGGTTATATCTATCCTTTAGAATATATTATCCTATAGATTTATAAGGATTTGCTTAAAAGAGACAGAACTCCTATTATGCTTATAGGGAGAATTTATGCTAAAAAAAGATAGATTCCTTTACTAGTTTAGCTAGTATTAAACTTCTAGAATGCAGCTTTCTTAGAATAGAAATAAATTCCTTTGCTAGTTTAGCTAGTATTAACCTTCTAAAATATAGGATTTTTATAATTTATACTATTATCTATAGAAAAACCCTTATTTATCTTACTAACTAACCCTTTATTATACTAAAGCTTATATAGGGATTATAAGACTAGAACGCTAAATCTTAACTAAAAGCTAGTTAAAAACTATATAGAATATCTAATTATAAGGATATCTTTATATAGAAGTAATAAGGAATTCTAGGATTTATTTAGGAATTCTATATAAAGTGCCCCTAATACTGCTTTATTATAAGTATTACTAAACTCCTTTCCTAAGATTATTTATAAATATATAAATATTCTTACCCTAGAATAGAAGGTATACTAGAATAATATACTAAATAAGCATAAGGATTAGTAGTATATTAATAATTAAGCTACTTTTATTCTTTATTAGTATAATATCTTAAAATAGAAGAACCTCTAGCTCTTTAATGCTCTTTATAAAGACTTTAAAGGTTAAACTACTAAAGATTTCTAATAAATTCTAACTATACTATAGAAGGATTTACGAAATTTCCTTCTTACTAATAGTATACTAATATTATTAATAAGAGGCATATAATATACCACTTCTTTTACTGCTCTTATTAATGCATTAAAAGAATAGATTAAATGCTAGTTCCCTAGTTAATTTACGCAATACTAACTGCAAATTCCTATTCCCTTATAAGCATAAAGTATTATTAATAATTCCTAATTAATTAATTAGTAGATTTAGAAGGAATCTAAGTTACTTTACTTACTAATATAGAAAACCTAGGTAAAACCACTAAAGGGGTTAACACTATTAATAGACTTAACCCCTAACTAAATCTACTATATTTTTAAAGAAATTAATAAAAGCTATATAATTAATAAGAAATATAGTAGGAAACTATATAACTTTATTATTTTAAAGATAAATATCTTTAAAGATTAATATATATAAAATAATATTTTAAAAACATTATAGGTAAAAGCTTTTTCTATTATATTAAAAGAAAATACTCTTACCTACTATTTTAATAAACTTACTAAAAAAGGTTTAATAATCTATAACCTTACTAATACTATTAGAAATTACTTTAAAACTAAAAGTAATTAGTAGTTCTACTATATTAAATAGAATAGTATTTCTTTTTAGAAGGTTATTACTAATAACCCTAAGAAGACTAAGCTTTAATGCCTTAACTTAATATTAAAATAACTTTACTATATTTATTATAGAATCTTTAATGCTTTTACTATAAATATAAAGCTTTAGCAATAGCTTATTACTACTATTAGTAGTGTTTTTAAATATAAACTTACTATATTTAACCTTACTCTAACTTATAAAGGAGTTATTAGAGACCTTTATAAATACTTATGTGCTAATAAATTAATTAAAACGTTATAATAGCTATTATCTATATAAAATCTAATAGAAGCTAATAATAAAGCAATGTTTACTAATTAATAATATAAACAACTATTTAATTAGCAGCCTAGTAGCTAATTACTATAAAAATTATACTTTTTATATAAATATTTTATATATTAATAAGCAGGATATTAGTCTATATTCTATATAAAGTAGGAATAATAAAAAGCTAAGGATTCCTAGTAAAAGAGCAAAAACTATAAGGAAATTCCCTTTAAATATAGCTTTAATATATTTCTCTTTAAATATAAGGGAAAACCTAAGGTAACTAATACTAAGGAAGATAAGCACCTAGCTTAGAAGGCGTTAAATACCTATATTACTACACTACTAAGTAATACTACAACCCCTAAGCTAATATTTATATAATTTCTTACTTAATTGCTACTAAATTTACTAAAACTATTTAATTAGGTAAATTTCTATAAGAAACTAATACTCTCTTAAGCTTAATCCCTTTTATATATACTTAAGAATAATATAACCGCTTATAAATTATCTAGTATAACCCCTAATATATAGAAGGAAACCCCTAAAATAAATTGCTTTATCTTAAATAACTAATATTTTAGTAATATATTTTATAGAATTATACTAAATACTAGAGTAGTAGGGATTTTTATAGTAGGAGCATTATAAGCTATAGCTTTATAAAGGCTTATGTTATATTTAAAGATTAAACCCACTAACTAGTATATAATTAACTTTAGTGTAGGATTAGTAATTTCTTTAGGAATTTTATATATTCCTACTACTTTTAAAACTATTAAATTCTATATTCTTAATATAGCTACCCCCTTCTTATTTTATATTTCTAATATAAACTAAATAAATATAAAACTTAATAACCTTAAGAATATACTAATTTAAGGTATAAAGAAGGTTCTAATTATATAAAAATAGGGATACCCTTAGTAAATTCTATAGGCTAATAAAGCTACTATTTTCTACCTTTTAAAGGCTAAAATATATTAATTATACTAATAATTTAGCTATCCCTTAGTTACTAAACTTATAAAGCTTTTATAAAAAGCTAGTAAATTAGTAACTAGTAGGATTATTAAGAGACTCTTCTATAAATACTATTAATATTAACTTTATAGTAAAGCTTTAAAATAATTTAAGTTTACCTTAAAAGATAATATAGACTTTAACTATAAGATTATTATTAATATTCTTTAAATTAATAATAAATCTATGCTATATATTATTAATATAGTAACTATATTTTAAGCTATATGCTTTCTTAAGCTTTAGAAGTAAAAAGCAAGAGATATATAGAATGCACTAAAAGAGTGCTAAATTAATACTTATTTAGGTCCCCTAAGTAATATTATCTATAATACTAAAAAGAACTTTACTTTTATAGAATTTTAGTATATTATATGCTAAATAGCTATTAATATAAAAGAGGTTTCTATTAAAGTATACTATAGTATTAAAAAGGTTAAGAAATATTATACCCCCCTTAAAAGGGTATATAATATTATTAAGAATAAAGTAAGAGACTTCCTTAGCCTTTTCTAAAAACTATAAATAGCTATTAAAGCTATTAATAACTCTACTAGACTTAATAGTTTTATACTAACTTTACTTATATTTAAAGTATATTTATAAATATTATATAATTTACCTTTAAGTCTTTTAGTAGTATAAAGAGCTGCTTTACTATAAAAAGCTATTAATAAAGCTTAGCACTACCTTATAAGAAGGTAAGTCTTTAATGCCCTTAATATATAGAATAGTTTAAATACCCTCCTATTATATATATTACTACTATAATTAAAAGTCTGCATTTAATATAAGAAAAAAGGTTAGTATAGCCCTTATAGATTACTATTATTTAATTATAAGACCTATACTATAGATTTACTTTATAGTTTTATAAAATTCTACTTAATAGTAGTAAAGCTATACTACTATAATATAGAAGAGACTATAAATATAAAGGAAATTAATAATAAAAATAAGAAAGATAAAATAAAGAAGGCTAATAAGAATAAAGGTTAATTACTATAAGAACTACTATAATAAAAATATAGCAGACCTAGAAAGCACTCTTTTATTTTAAATTATACTAAAGATTCTAACTAAAATAATAAAAAACTTAGTATTATAAGTTTCCTTATAGAAAAGGAGAAAGGTAACTAAAAACTAGTAGTTAACCTATATAAGTAAAGAAAGATTACTACTAAGGGATAACTATTTAAAGCATTTAATTAAAAGGAAATTAATGCTTTATTAGTAAGAGATATCTTTAAATTTATTACTTTTAATAAGAAAGAGTATAGTAATTAATGCCTCTTTTACTTTTAAATAGTAAGGGAAATTAAAGAGAAAGGCATAGATAAGCTATATAAGAAATTAAGGCTTATAATATAAGGCTATAGCAATATAGAAAAAGCATAGATTTTAATATAATCCCTAATAATTTAATAAGCGAATTAAAGGCTTATTATTATATTAGCACCTTCCCTAGCAAAAGATTGCATCTTTTTATAGTTATAAGATATTACATAAGCGTATATTTAATTAGAAATAACGCTAAATTAATTAATAATTACTAAATTATCTATATAAATTACGTATTTATACCTAAAGAATACTATAATAAAAGTTATAAAACCCCTCTATAGTATTACTAAAGCTAGTATATATTAGTAGGCAACCTATTTTTACCACTACTATAAGAAGCTAATAATAATTACTTTTATATATAACCTATATTTCTTAATTATATTTAATATAATTAGATGCTTTAGTGTAATTAGTATATAAATAGATAATACCTTTAGTTTTAGCAATATAAAGTTTTTTAAAATAAAGAAATTAGAATTAAAGAGAGTAGAATTTATAGTAAAACTTAAATAAATCCTAATGCTAACTAAACCCCTTTAATTTAATAGATGTATTTTATATAAATTTAATAGAAATTTTATTAAACTTTATTAAAAAGGCTAAAGCTAGAAGCTAGAAGTTATTAAACCTAATAAGCTAACTATAAAGTAGTAATATATTAAATAAAGAGCATAAGGAGCGTATGTATTATTAGTTTATTAACTAAAAGCTGCATTCAACCTTTTTATTACTATATAAATATAAAATCCTAATAAATCTAATGTAATTTATCTAAATAGAAGGATTTAGTAGTAAATATAGTATTATAACTATAGATTAAGGTATATTCCGCTAGATCTTACTGCTGTAGGTTTATATATCTTTATTAATAGTTCCTTTATAAATAATAAAGACCTTAGCTTATAACTAGAATATATAATTATCCTTAGTACTAAGAAAGCAGGGATTAAATTAGAATTTATACTAAAAGGTAATATTATAATATATAGCTTTATAAAAAGTAAAAGAGTTATAAGGAGTGCTCTTACCTCTAAGCTATATATAATAGTCTAAGGTATAGATATTGCCTATATAATTAGTATAACGCTGCAGACTATTATATAAAAGCTATAAATCCTACTAATACTAATAATTATCTATATAGATTCCCTTTTACTATATAAATATATTATAAGGTTAGGTATTATAAAAGAAAAGAGGCTAATAATTAATATTATAGTATTATAATAATTATATAAAAGGTAGAAAATTAAAGAAATTAGGTAAATTAATAGTAATAATAATATTGCTAATGCTATAATAAAATTATCCCTAAATTATACCTTTAAAACCTTTATTAATAGGAATAAGGCTATAATTTATATAAAGGGATAGGTAAAGCGCATAGGGAAGAAAAAGAAAGTATATAGAAGAGAGAAGAAATACTAGAAGTATAAAGTAGGATTCTTATTCTTATTAATTATCTAATTAAATAGTTAACCCTTATTTTTAGGTAAATTTCTATATAACTTATAAGTAATTCCTCTTTTTCTATAAAAGAGAGAATTCTAAGTGTTAAAATTACTGCATTTTATAATAATAACTAGGAAGAACTAGATTCGCAGCTAAATAGCTGTGGAATCTAATTAGTCCGTGCATACAGAGTTTTTAGCGCAGAATCCGACGGCATTTTCGTGGCTCTTAACGCTAGCTATAAAATGCCCCTTTAGCTAGCACTAAATATTAGAGAATAAGGCCCTTTTTATAATGTTATTCGCAGACCACACGTTAAGTCACTAGGACCCCGCTTCACCCTAGTATTCCTAAGAGAATCGCTAGTATCCTAGGGAATACCAACAGTTTTTATAATTTATATATACCTTAACCTTATAATAATTCCTAAGAAGATAATATTAAAATTCCTTAAGGGCATTAATAATAGTAAGGAATTCTTTATTATATATTAAATAGTTAAGTTCTATACTATATAATTTTTTAGACTAGAAGGCAATAAGGTGCAATCTTTCTTCCTTATTATATTAACTAATTTATACTTCTAAGGCAAACCTAAAGGCATTGGTTTTTAATTTAATAGGTTTTTAAAGGTTAAAGGTAATAAGTATAGGTTCTTTTAGTATAGCTTCTTTAATTTAGTTAAAGGCTTATTATATTTAGTTATCCTATTTCTAGGTAATACTATTCTTAGTAAGGTTATAAAGAGGAATTGCAATTTACCTAAAATTTTTAATAAATTATTAGTAATAGTTAGTAAATCTAATAAAGCTTTATACTTCTTTAACTATTTTTAATTATAGCTCATCCTTTATAGAGTTAACCTTTAATTACTCTATTCTAATTTCTTTTAGTTAAATTATATGCCCTAAAAAACTAACTTCTTAGATATAGAACTTGCTTTTCTTAGGTTTTATAAGAAGATTAGTATTTTAAAGTAATTATAATACTTAGTATATATATACTTTATATTCCTTAAGCGTATTAGAGAAGATTAGAATATTATTAAGATAGGCTACTATAAAAATATTAAGATATTCTCTTAGAATATTATTAATTATCTATTAAAACATAGTAGGGGCGTTAGTAAGCCTAAAAGGCATTACTAAATATTTAAATAACCTAAATTTAGTTTAAAACGCTATTTTCTACTTATCCCTATATTTTATATATATTAGGTTATATGCCCCTTTAAGATTAAGTGCTATAAACTATTTCTTCCTATATAATTTATTGCAAAGCTTAGATATTAGTAAAAGTAGTATATAGTCCTTTATAGTAATGTTATTAAGTTATTAGTAATCTATAATAAGTTATAGCTTACTATTTTTCTTAGATATAAATATTATAGAGTATTTAGCTTCTAATATTAATATGTAGATATATCCTTTAGTTAGTATTTTATTAAAATATTCCCTTAATATTTAAAGCTATTTTTTATTAAGGTTATAGATTTTATAAAAAGTAGTTAAGGTTTTATCCTTAAGCACTATTTTATAATCCTATTTACTATACTATAAAAGTTTTATTTTAAGTTCTTCTTAAAAAAGTTCTTTATATTTCTAATACTTCTTTAGAATATATTTTTGTTGGAATCGCTGCATTCTATGACAACGCGGCACAACCGGGAAGAACCGGATTCGCGGCCAATTAGCCGCGGAATCCGATTGGCCCGCGCGTGCAGAGTTTTCACCGCGGAATCTGACGGCATTTACGTAGCTCTCAACGCTAGCTATAAAATGCCCCTTTAGGCTAGCACTAGATATTAAAGAATAAGGCCCTTTTTATAATATTATTCGCAGACCACACGTTGAGTCACTAGGACCCCGCTTTACCCTAGTATTCCTAAGAGAATCGCTAGTATCCTAGGGAATACTAACACTAATTAGTGGGTTGCATCTATCCTTTAGAATACATTATCCCATAGATTCGCAAGAATTCGCTTAGAAGAGACAGAACTCCTATTGCGCTTATAGGGAGAATTTATGCTAAAAGAAGATAGATTCCTTTACTAGTTTAGCTAGTATTAGACTTCTAAAACGCAGCTTTCTTAGAATAGAAATAGATTCCTTTGCTAGTTTAGCTAGTATTAACCTTCTAAAATATAGAATTTTTATAATTCATACCATTATCCACAGAAAAACCCTTATTTATCTTACTAACTAACCCTTTATTATACTAAAGCTTATATAGGGATTATAAGACTAAAACGCTAAATCTTAACCAAAGCCAGTCAAAAACCACATAGAACATCTAATTATAAGGATGTCTTTATATAGAAGTAATAAGGAATTCTAGGATTTATCTAGAAATCTTACATAAAGTGCCCCTAATACCGCTTTATTATAAGTATTACTAAACTCCCTTCCTAAGATTATCTATAAATATATAAATATTCTCACCCTAGAATAGAAGGTATACTAGGATAATATACTAGAAAAACATAAGGATTAGCAGTATATTAATAATTAAGCTGCTTTTATCCTCTATT